>LR751030.1:80174-212674 GCA_902729485.2 Mus minutoides
TGTGTGTGTGTGTGTTTCCTTATTCTAACTTTGTTTGGAACTTACCTATGTCCTTTTTTCTTGTGTTAAAAAAAGGTACTAAATGCTGATAATTTCGGTTCATTTTAGTCTCCCCCAGTAATTATCACAGTTTAGATGTCTAATGAGATTGTATATCTTCCACACTAATACCTCCATTAGTAAGGAGTCACAACCTTCAAGTCACTCATACTTGTTAAGGAAAAAAATCAATTTCCTTGATTTTCAGTACAAAGCAAAAGCTGTCTACAATGAAGCCAGGACTCAAGGTATAGTTAACCGCTAGCTCTCTGGACAAAAACAGATACAATGAGTAAATTTTGGGGTTGTATGATTTCCTCATCTTCATAGTGTTGAACCATCAATATGGTCAACTTCAAGTTATTTGTGTGAAAATGATAAAATTATTCTCAAGAAAAAGAATTATGGACTGAACCACACCACAGAGACATAAAATATACAATGATGATGTAGACCTACTTCAAAGCTCTTTTTTACCCATACTCTGTAACTAACTGTAAGAGGCCATGACCCTGTATGTGATAGCAGAGGAGCATCATTGAACTTCTATTACCTCTTGTTACTCCGTATATACCGCTCATTTATTCTGTTTCTAAGGACTTTTTCTGAATAATGTTTTTAACGAGTCTCATTTATTAGCATTAAGGTGCCAAAACCACTATATGAAATCATTTAATTATTTTGGAATATTTTCCAGTTCATTAATTGGTTATGTAAAATCACTATGCCCCTGGTGGTTATTCTTTTTAAAGTGTGTCAAAAGTTTTTTGAGATACTATTTGATTATGTACATTGGGGTGGCTTAAAAGTCTTAGGTTAAAAAAAGGTTTGAACCTCATGTTTGGGTGAAAACTATTTTTTTTTTTTTTGGTTAACTATAGAGTCATTTATACTTTTAATTATAATTATATTTGCAACAATTTTTCAAAGTTTAACTTTAATGTGCAATATCTAGACAACATGTTTAATCAAACTTCATTCAGGTGGTACTTATACAGCAATAGTTTCTTGGGTACTTTAGAGACAATGTTTTTAATATTGGATAATTGTTTCTAATCAAATCTGTCATAACTGACAGATTTAAAAGTTTTAGTGTATTTTTCAAAGTGTTTTCACTTATTCCTCCTAAATTCTTTTCCTTCCTCCGGCCTCAGTAATCTTGCAACACATCCTTATCAGTTCACAAAGCTTTTCATAAGCATGTGTTTGAAGAGTTAATTTTTTTTTATTCCCTGTTTTTTAGAGGTGGACAAATCCTTAGTTATTTCAAATCCTGCTGGTATAATTTTTGACTAATGAGATGGAAATTTTAAAAGATTATTATACGCACTCTTGTGAAAAAGAGACATTTTCTATTTAAAAGAATGGTGATTACAGGAAAAACGCTTTAAATTGTTCTGACTGTGGACGTTCGTGTGCTTTAAGTGTAATTACAATGTACAATGATGGTCTGTCTAACCATTTAAACAGAAAACTTCACTTTCAATGTTCATATAACTTCATTATAACAACTAAAGATATTTCAATAGAACAAAAGCACATGTTTAAAATGATATGTCAGGTGAAACATTCAATTCAGTTTAAAACATTTAGGTCTCAATATACAGAGAACTAATATGACTTATTTTTATTTTATTTTATTTTTTATTAGGTATTTTATTTATTTAATTTCAAATACTATCCTGAAAGTTCCCTATACCCTCCCCCCACCCTGCTCCCCTACCCGCCCACTCCCACTTCTTGGTCCTGGCGTTCCCCTGTACTGGGGCGTATAAAGTTTGTTAGACCAAGGGGCCTCTCTTCCCAATGATGGCCGACTAGGCCATCTTTTGCTACATATGCAGCTAAAGACCGGAACTCTGGGGATTCTGGTTAGTTCATATTATTGTTCCACCTATATGGTTGTAGACCCCGTCAGCTCCTTGGGTAATTTCTCTAGCTCCTCCATTGGGGGACCTGTGTTCCATCCTATAGATGACTATGAGCATCCCTTCTGTATTTACCAGGCACTGGTATAGCCTCCTAGAGATAGCTGTATCAGGGTCCTTTCAGCAAAATATTGCTGGCATATGCAATAGTGTCTGGGTTTGGTGGTTGATTATGGGATGGATCCCCAGGTGGGGTAGTTTCTAGATGGTCCATCCTTTCCTCTCAGCTCCAAATTTTGTCTCTGTAACTCCTTTCGTGGGTGTTTTGTTCTCTACTCTAAGGAGGAATGAAGTATCCACACTTTGGTCTTAGTTCTTCTTGATTTTCTTGTGTTTTACCAATTGTATCTTGGTTATTCTAAGTTTCTGGGCTAATATCCACTTTCAGTGAGTGCATATCAAGTGACTTCTTTTGTGATTGGGTTACCTTTAATTTTACAAATAGCAAAGTATCTTTGACTGTGGTGGTAATGTGGATGTGTATTTATATGTATGTGTACACAAACTCTCTTTGACAGCATATGTATTTGTATGTGTTTGTATGTGTGTGTGTGTGTGTGTGTGTGTATGTACCTCATGCATATGAGCTCATTCATATGTGTGTTCAAGTGTTCATATGAGCTCATTCATATGTGTGTTCAAGTGTATCTCAGAGGTCAGAAATTAAAAGTCAACTTTCTCTTTTAATCACCCCATATCTTTTTTATCTGGAGATAGTGTCTCTCAATGAACTTAGAGTTTGCCATTTAGCTTTCACTACCTGGCTGTCAAGTCTCAGAGTCTACCTGTCTCTGCCTTCACATATGTATCTTTTTCATATGGGAGAGGACAGGTTTTCTAGAGCCGCATGTTTACACCCTATGCACTTTATGAGTGAACCAGTCCTGCAGCTCCACATATTCTCTTATTCTGAATTAAGTCCTGAGTTTTAGCTGCCCTACTATTGGAATACGGAGGCAAAGAAAATAACTCACCCCAGAGATTCAAATGGCTGCTCAGAAGGGAACAGGTTTATGCAGACTGGTCCTTCCTCTGGGGTGTAAGTGTAGCATAAGCTTATCCCTTCATCTCTAGTGATAATGTATCAGCCAGGAGATTTTGCCCTTGTGAAATGCTGAAGATTAAATGGGTTTTAGAAATGGATGGATGCCAATTTTTTTTTTCCAAATATGATCTCCCGTAGCTTGTAAGAATGTTTCCCTTACGTGTCCCTGAATTTGGATTTGCTTATCATTTCTATAGTTGTCACTTAAAAAGAAGTACAGTTAGACACTAGAAAGACGAAGACAGTGCCAAACAACTAGTGTGAAATCACACATAGATTTTGAGAAACAATTGCACATAGATTTTGACAAATAATTGGTTTAATTAAATAATGACTGTTATTGTGGTTGTTCTCTCCAATTAGATTTAATTAATAAATGACATGCACATTTATATATACTGATACTATCATAATATACACTTCATTAGTACTTTTGTGTTAATTCATATCTAAATTGTTTACAAACTGGTTAGCATGTTAAATAGAATATCCATTAAAATAGTTTTTTAATTGACTAGATTCATTATTAAACCTCACCTGACCCCATCGTAGATTATTTATTAGTTGTATTTTGTTTGATGTTTTTTTTTCTCACACACAGACTTCTCACCCAGATAAAACAGCACCCCAGTGGTTTTTCTGAAGAGACATGTTTCTTCCACTAACAGCGCATGAACCATGAATACTTTAGCTTGTAATTGCCTAACTGGGTGTAGAGACACAGAAATGCTTTCTTTCTTTCTTTCTTTCTTTCTTTCTTTCTTTCTTTCTTTCTTTCTTTCTTTCTTTCTCTCTCTCTCTCTCTTGCTTTCTCTCTTTCTCTCTTTCTTCCTTTTCTCCCTCCTTCCTTCCTTCCTTCCTTCCTTCCTTCCTTCCTTCCTTCCTTCCTTCTTTATTTCACACTCCCCCTTACCAAAGTTTTCCTTCCCTCCCTTCTCCGAAGTCCTTCCCCTGACTCCCAACTCCCCCCAGACCCCACATACACACACTCCTCCTCTATCTCTCTTCGGAAAGAAAAAAAAGCAGGGTGGGTATTTCCATGGATATCAACCCTCCTTGGCATATCAAATTGCAGAGGTACTAGGCACATCCTCTCTGATTGAGGCTAGATGAGGCAGCTCAGTAGGAAGAAAAGGTCCTAAAGGCAGGCACAATAATCAGAGACAGACCCTTCTCCTGCTGTTAGCTATTAGAAATCCCACATGAAGACCAAACCACACAACTGAAACTTATGTGCAGAGGACTGAATACAGTCCCATTCAGGCTCTCCTGATTGATGGTTCTGTCTTTGTGAGCCCTTATTGCTCCAGTTTAGTTGATTCTTGTAGGATTTCTTGTTGTGTTCTTGATCCCTCTGGCTCCTTCTACTACAGGAAACTCTATCTAGTTCTTCCCCTTCTACTACAGGAAACTCTATCTAGTACTTGGGTGTACTCTCAGCAGCTATTTCCATTTATTGCTGAGTGAAACCTCTCCAAAGATAATTATGCTAGTCTCCTGTCTGCAAGTCTAGGAGAATAGCATTAGTACTGCAAAAGGTGGGCACCCTCTCATAGAGTATCTCAAGCTGGACCTGTTATTGGTTGGCAGCTCCCTCATTTTCTGCCTCATCTTTACCCCTGCACATCCTGTAGGCAGGACAAGTTTTGGTCCAAGGTTTTATGGCTAGGTTGGTGACTGAATCCAACCATTGGGAGTCTTGTATAGTTATAGTAGATGGTTTGTTCAGGCTCCATATCCCACCTTGCAAGGAGTCTTAACCAGGGTCACTCTTATAAATTCCTGGGAGGGGAGAGTCTTTTCAATTGAGAAGGATAGAATCTTCCTTCAGAGACTTCTCCCATACCATAAATAAATAAATAAATAAATAAATAAGCAAGCAATAGATAAACAAGCACAGAACCTTATGTGGCAAGAAAGGAAGGATAATAATGCAACTCTACACTACTATCGCGAGAAAAGCAACTCAAAGCAGTGCCTCACGCACATAAGCCTAGTACACTGGAGGCTGGCGAAGTGTGAGTTTGAGGGTATACTTGATTACTTAGGATTATACTTGATTACATAGGAAAAACCCATTTAAGAGAAATAAAAAGAGGAGGGAAAGGAATGGAAGGGAAAGGATAGGGCTAGAGAGAGAGAAAGAGAGAGAGAGAGAGAGAGAGAGAGAGAGAAATTTTCTGCCTGTAATACCAAGAATTCCCATGGTGATGCTGATTCACACTCTGCCTACTATTGTGTCCTATGTAGGAAAGTAAACAGTAACTCAACACAGTCCTCCAGACTTCGGGATTTCTCATTGTGAAACACAGCTTACATCCTGGTGGTCTCAACATTTCCTTCAAATGTTTTCTTAGTTATGTTTTTTTTTTTTTTCAGACCACTCTGTACATAAAACTATGTTCTCTACAATTTCACATCTCTCTCTCTCTCTCTCTCTCTCTCTCTCTCTCTCTCTCTCTCTCTCTCTCTCTCACTCACTCTCTGGCTAGTTTTCAGGTCTGTTGTTATCTTTCTTAAGCATCAAGGGCCTCTCTGTCTTCCAGTGAAGACAGATAGTGCCTGTGTTCCAAGCTCAGCAGGAGGCAGGCAGCCTAACTGTGCTTAGATCATCTGCATGTGAGGTGTAACATGACCTCAGTCATGAATATAAACCTTCCCTATGGGTATAGACAGTTAACGAACAAATAGTCGATGACACACACTTTGCAAGCAAGATTTACAATCACTTGCACTTTTTATTTAATGATGGGAGTTTAGACTAGTTTAGAACTCTCTTCCCTATTGGAACAACCTTAAATAGTGTATCTTACCAGCACGACTAGCCCAGAGTAAAATTCACTTTGGCGATTTCTACCCACAACAAAAATCCATTTTTGGAAATGGAGGAAAAAGTACATATGTTTTGAAATACCAAGACATGTTGATTGCTACTTGGGAAAAAGAGAATGTCCTCCAGTCCAGTCTCTCCATTTGTTAACTGACAATTGTGATAAAAATGGAGTCTCTGGAGCTCCAAGAACATAATAACTTTCTATCTAATTGGCATATACTGAAAGTTCAGCACCTAATGCTTATGATCAGTATATATCTCCAAGAAAACTGACTTAAGAATAAAGCTTATGCCGGGCTGTGGTGGCACGCACAGTTAATCGTTAATCCTAGCACTTGGGAGGCAGAGGCAGGCAGAATTTTGAGTTCGAGGCCAGCCTGGTCTACAAAGTGAGTTAGTTCCAGGACAGCCAGGGCTAAACAGAGAAATCCTGTCTTGAAAAACAAACAAACAAACAAACAAATAAATAAATAAATAAATAAATAAATAAATAAATAAATAAAATAAAGCTCATGCATCTAAGTAGTTAAGTACATATAAAAAATCTGAATTACAAAATATCATCTAGCATATTGAAAGAACACAATAATTTTTGTGCTTTTAATTATCTGAATGTTTGGTAAACATTTATTAATGCTTTGTTTTACTGTTATATAGGTTATACATAAAAATATTCTTTCTAATGCCTCCATTTCAGTTAATTATTTCATTGCCTTTCACATTTTCTTTACAGCTTTTAAAAATAAATGTATTGATATTTATTTATTTCATTCTAAGTGTAGGTGACTGAGGAAGCCATAAAAGAACACTGGATCACCTGAAACGATCACAAGTCATTGTTAGAAACAATAAAACACATGCTCATAACCAGCACTTCTTCAAGGCTCTTAGTACAAAAATTATGCAAATAAATTAAAACGATTATTGAAAATCTGATTTTATTGAAGCCAACAACTGAATCCAGATATTAAAAATCAAACCCACGACGAATTTTCTGGAATTTTTAAGGTCATCAGAAATGAGGTGTATAGACTGAGGGTCAGAACATTTAAAATTTTCCCATTAGCATTTTTTTCTTTAAAAAATCCTGAAATGCCCTCATCAGTCCTACTCTCACAGCATTTCCTTCATTATATACCGAAGGAATTTATTTTGCTAGTATTAGCTTGAGTAGATTTTTTTACGATACAAACAATTCATGAGCATCTAGTAAAACGAAACGAGAACATAAAGTGGTTGCTCTGCACACATATTTAAAATTCGTTTTCTCCATTTATTGAAACTTGCTATACAAGTCATAGCTCAAATATATCAAAATTGACTAGGAACAAATTACTTTATCAATACTGCCTTGGTTAGTTTGGCTCTCGGGGGTTTCCTTGAGCAGTTTGAAGGATTTCATAGACTAACTTGTTTTAGTTTTATTTATTCTTATTTCGTATGTTTCAGTGCCTTTTCTTGCTTGTATACATACGTACCATGTGCATGCCTGATATCTGTAGAAGCCAGAAGAAGGTGTTGTATACCCTATGACCAGAGATACAAACAGTTGTAAACTGCCATGTCTGTATCATGACCTGAATACTATTTGTCAGTAAGACCCTCAAGGGCATTGAATTGCTTGCTGAACAGTCTGCCCAGCCGTCAGTAGTAACTCTGTAAAGAAAAATTAAGTAGAATTCACACACACTTTTGAAACCTTTTGAAAAAATATCTTTCAGCTCAAATTTTTCTCATTCAGGGAGAAGTTAGGTCAATTTTGAATATCTATACTTACATGGATGATATATTTGACTGACTGGAAAATTTTTAACAAAATGGGCTATATTTTTAAATGTGCCACATAAATTTATTCATCATTAGCAGATGAAATTATATAAACTATATAAAATTAAAGTTGAAATATAAATGATGCATATTTCAACTACATTCTTACATTTTTGACAGAATAGCATTGGACTCATGTGTCATAGCGAGAAACATGAAAAAGATTTCATTTTATTGTTTGAATTCATTGATTGATATATGTGTTTGCATACCTGTTGTGTGTTTGCGTGTGTGTGTGTGTGTCTGTCTGTCTGTCTGTCTGTCTGTCTGTGTGTGTGTGTGTGTAAACATAATTTGTGAAAGTCAGTTCTGACCTTCCAGCATGTGAGTCTTGGAAATCTAGTTCAAGTTGTCCGACTTGGTAGCATAAAACTGAACCTGTTGAGACACCTCACAGTCCTTCATCTTATTTTAAATTTTCAATGGTATGTCCATCACAGAAAGGATAAACTTTACATTGTAGTTGTAGATACTTTTAGCACACCTTAACTCATAAGGCTGTATGGTTGGCCCATAGTAAGATATGCAGTAATTAATTCCCATTCATTTAGATTTAATACATCTTTCTTATGTGTGAAATGATTGGAAGTAATATGGAAGAGCTAGAGACATCTTGTCCAAGGTAAACACTTCTAAGAGAGTCTGTTTGGGGTTATCCTGTAGTGCTCTATCAACCTCATCAACAAACAATTCTCAAGTATAACCACTTTAGCTTCCAGAATTACTTTTTCTTCTTTCAGCAGTAACTAAAATAATTTACACATTTTTCCTGACTTATTTTCAGTTTTAACATGCCTCTTCCTTTGATTTTCTTGTATTCTATTTAAGTTTTGATTTTTTCCTTCTATCTCTTTTATCTTTTATAGTAGTTCCAGTAAAACTGGAAAGAATCATGTGTTATTTGCTTTATTTGGGACAGTGATGTATTTAGTAGGTATTACAAGAAACAGTGGTTTCCAAGGATGGCTTTAAACCATGATGCATATATGTTGTATGTATGTTGAACTGTACCTATTATCACTAACATATGGATGATAATACATGGGTATTTTGATGGTACATACAGGTGGAAAAATTTGAGAACATTTATAATCATACCAAAATTTTAGTTACACTATTAAATCATAGAGGATGAGTTAAGAAAATTCAATTCTCAATTTCCTTTAATTTCCTTTAATTCCTAGTTTCATGAGCTCTTGTGAGTTAAATATTTGGACATTTCTACCCATATCTTTCATTTGAATAGAGGGTTCATTCTATTTAACCAATCAGAAGTTACTGGATGATAGTAAATTATTAGAGAAGTCCTAATTGCCAATTGACCCAAAAGTTGTTTAAAAATAGATTTGCCAAACAAAATAAAAAACATTTTAAATTTCTTCTAACAAATAATATCCAGTCTTTAATGTTTCTTTTGCAGAGATTCTAAGTTTTTCTTTACATTAAACATCTGCTTCTAATCTCCAGGATCGGTCAAAATTTCTAACAAAAAAACACTGCAATACTGAATTTTCTTTTCATATAGGAAGTTAATTCTTCCAGTCATACTATACTATTGGTTATGTTATTCTTATAATAATATCAACTTCTTATAATCAAATCAACTCATACTAAGGAATTAAAAAATTTAAATTGAGGTAAAATATTACAGCAGCTTAATATAAACTGTAAAGATAAAATGATAATATCATCCAGTATTATTTTATGTCTCAATGTCGATAAGCTTTAAAAAAAAAACAGTGATACTATTGTGATATTTAACATCATATGCCATTTATTGATCTTGAATTTATTTATTTATTCTCAAATATTTGTATTTAATATTTTTAAGCTCTGAAATAAAATCATACAAATGTTAATTTAATTACTTGTTGACATCATAGTACCTGTGTAGACAAATATGTATATGCTTATATTTTTATTATCCGCACTTATTTTTAGCCATGGTCATGACACAAAAGATCTTTGATAAGTTAATTTTTTTTGGCAATTTAATTGGCAAAAAGGAGGAACAAAGTGTGCATGATTGTCACCTCTGATCAATGATGACGTGTAACCCATTGTCAGGCATCTTCAGTTTCATATCAGCCTCAGGCTTGAGAACATCCATGTACATACAGACATGAAAGCTCATCACACACACTAGTTTAAGTTTGAAACATGAATCTTTTTAGTCTCCAAAGGATCAACAGCATATTTTTAGTTATTCACTGAGATAAGGCATGTCAAAAGGTTGAAAAAGTATGTGGGACACTAAGATCATAGTGATCTTAGTGAATCCATGGATAAATTGGTTTTGAAAGAACTTAATTTAAATGATTTTAAATTACTTAAAAAATACATAACCATAAGAGATTGTTAAGGAATGAATTTGACTCTCTTTGTGGTTATAAACTTTCATATTATTTAATGCAGTAGTTTTAAAATAGCAATTCTTTATCATTGACATAATATATTAGAAATGTTAAAGTGCACATAAATGAATATTAGTAAATGATGTTAAATTATATAGTAAAACTAAAAATCAGTATAAATGCATATTTATTTCAGTAATAAAATACAAAAATTCTAAATAACTCTGAGATCAGATTAATATGGAATGCTGGTTTCACCTTTGTTTCATCATTACTTTTTCTTACTAAACGTTCCTTCTTATGAAAACATAAAGGGATTTTAATTTTATTTTTACCTAACATTTAATTTCACTTTACATTTTGTCCGAATTTGGTATTGTAACAGATTTACATAAGAGATATGTTCCCTTATATCTTGAAATGGAAAATAAAGCTTGATCTCTGTCACCAAACTTATGACACTGTTTTATGAAACCGATAGTACTAGAATCATGAAGACATCGTTTAACTACTAGAAAGATTCCGGGACATGGCTGCCATATGGCAAGAGAAAACCAATTATTTTAAAGGAAACTGTGTCAGTCTAGGAGAAGACCTCGCCTGCATTACAACAAGTGGAAGGCATTTAGAATTGCAAGTACTCTTTTCAAGCCTTATGTTGGAGTTGAGGTAAACCTTCTCCCCAAGATCTTATGATTATCATTGTTTTTTTTTTTTTTTTTATAAAACTGTATTCTTGTGAAGATAATTGAATGCTGTATATCAGAAGTATTATTAAAAGTATTATTTCACTATTTTTTAACCAGTGTAGTGAACTCATTCATATCTATTACATTAAAATTATTTTAATTGATTTAGTGATTTGCTTATAATCAGCCATCTATGTACTTTCCTTTAATCTCTTAGACATTGCACCAATTCTAAAGTCATCGGGTGTATATAGATTTGTTTGCTGTGCTTTTTTTTTATCTTATTGGCAATTATATATTGTATGAGTTCTTCCTATACACACCATTTTTTTTCCCTCTAGAAACCATTAAAATAAACTTTGGGGTCTATTATTTAACTTTATTCATAACATTTCCTCCAAAAGTTATCTGTATTCTTGAATGACTGTTTTATTTTTCACATAACATGATTCATTGGCAATTACTGAGGAATAAAATTAAATTGTGAATGTTAACCTGAAGCCATTTCAGTTTAACAACAGATAAACATATGCATTTCCAGTAGAAAAATCCAAGGAATTATTGATTTTTATTTCTTACAGTGTGTTCTCGAATTGTATCTTCACATTTGTAAGATGAAGCTAGCTTAAGTGGGAACAAAACCAAATTTTAAATATGAGGCTGAGATGTTTATACAGGGAGACAAGAAGTTACTAAGGTAAATGCCTCTGGCAAAATATGTCTCTGAATAACCAGATGGCTGACCTTGGCATCCATCCTCAGACTTCTTTGTGCAGCAAACTGTTCTATCACAAGTTCTATAGTCATTAATATGTTTAACAGGATGCTAGTGAATTTGTACTAAATGTATGCCACACTGCAATATGTTATTAAAATACAGTTCTTCTGAAAATATTTCTCTGGAAGAACGTGGGAAATGTTAGAAAGTACTCAATTCTTTCATTCACATTTGATAAATGTTATATTTTTATATAATATAAAATTCTTTAAGTAATGAAAATAAATATTAGTTTGATAAATACTGATAAAATAATAGAAATAGTAATAGCATAATGACACTGTGGTGCACATAATTAATAAGTCCTCACACTATAGTAAGATTGACCTCTAAATTTTCTAAGATGTATAGTATGAAAAAATAAAAATATTATAAGAGCACAAGAGATGGGGTACTGACTGGTTTTGCGTGTCAACTTGACACAGACTCGAGTTATCACAGAGAAAGGAGCTTCAGTTGGGAAATGTCTCCATGAGATCCAACTGTAAGGCATTTTCTCAATTAGTGATCAAGGGGGAAAGGCCCCTTGTGGGTGGTGTCATCTCTGGGCTGGTAATCTTGGTTCTATAAGAGAGTAGGCTGAGCAAGCCAGTGGAGGCAAGTCAGTAAAGAACATCCCTTCATGGCCTCTGCATCAGCTCCTGCTTTCTGACCTGCTTGAGTTCCAGTCCTGACCTCCTTTAGTGATGAACAACAATGTGGAAATGTAATCTGAATAAACCCTTTCCTCCCCAGTTTGCTTCTTGGTCATGACGTTTGTGCAGGAATAGAAACCCTGAGGAAGACAGATGGCTCAATGTGTAAGAGTGCTTACTCTGCAATCATGATGTACCTTAGCAAAGAGTATCTGTACCACCCATATCTATAGCTAGGTATGGCTGCAATCGACTGTAAGCTCAGAATTGTGGACACAAAGAGGTGAATCATAAAACCTGGATGGATAACTTAGCCCAAACAGATAATATCATTCAACAAATATTATTATGTTCATTCCCATGTTTCTCCATTTTCATGATTCAAGATAATGGTCAAATCCCTAAAGTCTCAGATATATCTTGACTAATCATTCCACCTCAAAAACTAGATTTTCAACAATTTTCTTACAATCTTAAATACAATAAAATGTTTCATTTTGTTATCAAATGATCTGCAATCTTAGTAAAATCATTTACATTGATATTAAATGCTGATTTATAGTGGTCTACTTCATCTTCTTTCTCTCTTTTATTGTTATTCTATTCTATGACACTCAACCTAGATAGAAAGATCCTGTTTGGAAGTCACCCCACTCTTTTACTCTGTCACCATTTCATGAATTTGTTCCCTCTTTGAAGTGTTATTTATCTCATAATGATCATTTTTCCCATCATATATTTTTTTCTTTTATTTTGTTGGATATTTCCTTTGTTTATATTTCAAATGTTATCCCCTTTCCCAGGTTTTCTCTCCAAAAACCCCCTATCCCATCCCTGCTCCACTTGTTTTTATAAAAGTGTGCCTTCCACCCACCCATCCATCTACTCCCTCCTCCCCACCATGGCATTCCCTTACACTGGGCATTGAGCCTTCACAGGACCAAGGGCCTCTCCTTCCACTGATGTCCAACAAGGCCATCCTCTGATATATATGCAGCTGGGGCTATGAGTTGTTCCATGTGTACTCTTTGGTTTAGTTCCTGGGAGCTCGGGGAGGGGGGCAGGCATGGGTGATATTGTTATTCATTCCTATGATGTTGTAAACCCCTTCAGCTCCTCCAGTATGTTCTCTAATTCCTCCATTGGGGACCCTGTGCTCAGGCCAAAGGTTGGCTGCGAGCCCCTGCCTCTGTATTTGTCAGGCACGGGCAAAGCCTCTCAGGAGACAGCTATATCAGGTTCCCTTCAACAAGCACTTTGTGGTATCTGCAAGAGTGTTTGATGAGTGTATATTGGACCAAGTGAGGCTGTCTCTGCATGGCCTTTCCTTTAGTATCTGCTCCACAATTTGTCTCTGTATTTCCTTCCTTGAATATTTTGTTCCCCCTTCTAAGAAGGACCAAAGTATCTACACTTTCGTCTTACTTTTTCTTGAGCTTCATGTGGTGTGTGAATTGTATCTTGGTTATTCTGAACTTTGGACTAATACTCACTTATCAGTGAGTGCATACCATGTATATTTTTTTGTGATTGGGTTACCTCACTCAGTATGATATTTTCTAGTTCCATTGATTTGCCTAAGAATTTCATGAAGTCAACATCCTTAGTCCCCAGGAAAACACAAATCAAAACAACACCTCACAGCAGTCAGAATGGCTGAGATCAAAAACTCAGGTGACAACAGATGCTGGAGAGGATGTGAAGAAAGAGGAACACTCCTTTATTGTTGGTGGGAGTGCAAGCTGTTATAACCATGCTGGAAATCTGTCTGGTGATTCCTCAGAAAATTGGATATACTACTACTTGAGTACCGAGATATACCATTCCTGTACATATACCCAGAAGATGCTCCAACATATAATAAGGACACATGCTCCACTATGTTCATAGTAGACTTATTTATAATAGCGAGAAGCTGGAAACAACCCAGATGTCCTTCAACAGAGGAATGGATTCAGAAAATGTACATTTACACAAGGGAGTACTATGCAGCTATTAAAAGCAATGAATTTATGAAATTCTTAGACAAATGGATAGATGTAGAGGATATTATCTTCTTTATTGAACAACACAACCCATGGATGAAATGTGCTTTCATACTTAGGTAACTCAGTATTGCTCAAAACTGAATTTCAAAATGAAGAACATCTGAAAAATAAAATATTCATTTTTCTGTTCCCACATATCTTAATATCTACTTAATATTATTAAGCTAAATTCTAAACTGTGGGATTATACAGATAGGAATGTTCCTGAGGATAGCTGGGGAGAAAGGCCAGCCTAATTGGTAAGATCAATATCAGTAATATACCCAATTTAAGAGAAAATACAAATGGCATTCCTAAAGATGATACCTGTGGCCAGTACAGGCCTAAAACCATAGACAGGCATGCATTCCACTGTATGCACATGAGTTCCGAACAGGGAAAAAAAAATCAAAAGAGTGTCTACCTACACATAAACTAACCAAAAGAGAAAGCATAGTGGGAGAAAAATAAATAAGTTATGAAGGTGTATTTGGAGCAACTGCTGAAAATTAAGAAGGCAGATGTTACAGAATTAATCAAGGCATAGGAACAATAAACATTAAAGACATAAAAAAGAATGAAACTTAGATTGCTTTGGTAAATTATATTTTTTATTAAAAATAGATTCTCTCATACTATGTATCTCTCCACTCCCTCAGGTCTTTCCCCTCACCTCCACACTCTGTTTTCTCCACTTCCCCTCCATTTCCCTTCAGAAAAGAGCAGGCCTTTTGAAAAAAAAATAAGAAAAAGAGAAACGTTATTTTAGTCTGAAATAAGCATTACTTGCAAAAAATCTATCAGTTTGTTAGTGTAAATGCATTTGCTTATATGTAATTAGCAAAATTTGGGTATAGGTAAGATGGGACAAAGATATGATGCAGTAGATGAGAGAAAGAGAGAGAAAGGGAGAGAGAAAGGTGGAGAGAGAGAGAGAGAGAGAGAGAGAGAGAGATAGAGAGAGAGAGAAGGAGCAGGAAAAGAATCAA
Organism: Mus minutoides; assembly: GCA_902729485.2. Taxonomy (NCBI): domain Eukaryota; kingdom Metazoa; phylum Chordata; class Mammalia; order Rodentia; family Muridae; genus Mus; species Mus minutoides. The sequence goes on from LR751030.1 coordinate 95,319, forward strand.
GAGGAGAAGAAGAAGGAACACTATGAGGTAGAGTAGAGAAATAGAAAAGAGAAATGGTAGGAAGAAGGAAAGGAGAGAAACTGAAAATATCTGATTCAAAAGGAGACCAATAAACTAGAGAGATGGTTCAACGATTTAGTACTTGCTGCTCTTCCATGTGACCTGAGTTATTTTCTGGCTTCTAAAACGGGCAAATTGCAACCACTTCTCCACCTCTTGATAATCTAATATGCTCTATTCAGTCATGGGGACACATGTGGAACACACAAACATGTATGCAAAAGGAAAAAAATGAATCCCTAGGAAAAATTCCTTTTTAAACCATGTTCAAAGCAGCCTTCTTTTAATAGCCAGAAGCTGGAAACAACCCAGATGTCCCTCAACCAAAGAGTGGATACAGAAAACGTGGTTCCTTTGCACAATGAAATACTATTCCTTTATTAAAAACAAGGACAACATGAATTTTGAAGGCAAATGGATGGAACAAGAAAATAACGTTCTAAGTGAGGTCACTCAGACCCAAAAGGACATGCATGGAGTGTACTCAATAAGTCGATATTAGCCAAAAAATATGGAATACCTAGGATACAACACACAGAATGTTAGAAGTATAAAAAGCAGAAAGGCCCAAGTGAGGATGATTCAGTGGGGAAGGAAATAATCATGGGAGTTATAGCGAAAGGGGATCTACGTGGGAGAGGGGAGAGTAAGGGGAAAAGGGACTGTGATCAGGGATGTGGTGGGGTGGCAGGAGTGAAGCCCAGAGGGTTAGGAGAGTGAATGGAAATAAGCAGCCTTGGGGGTGGGACCTTCTAGAAAGTACCAGAAAATTAGGACGTGAGAGACTCTCAGGACTGAATGGGAGTGGCCTTAGCCAAAATGCACAAGAGTGGGGACAGAGAATTCAAAGACTCCATTGCCAGTACATAGACAAGGCCTCAAGTGGAGAGATACTGTTCCTAAACCACAGTCAAAATTTCTGACCCAGAATTGTTCCTGTCTAAAAGAACTGCGGGGATAAAAATGGAGAAGACACTGAAGGAAAGGCAATCTAAAGACCAGCCCCACTTGGAATTGATCTCATGGGGTGTGTGTGGGGGCATCAAAGCCTGATACTATTACTGATGCTATGATGCACTTACAGACAGAAACCTGACATGGCTATCCTCTGACAGGCTATACCAGCAGCTACCTGAGACAGATATTTACCATAATCATTAGACTGAAGCTCCTATGGTTGAATTAGGGGAAGGATTGAAAAAGCTGAAGGGGAGAGCAACCCGGTAGGAAGACTAGCAGTCCTTACTTACCCAGAAGCCATGGAGCTCCCAGGCACTGAGCCATGTACCAGGAGTAAACACAGGACTGCTGGACACGTTCCCTGGCACATATGTAACAGAGGTGTGCTGGGTGTAGCCTCAGTGGGAGAAGTTGTACTTGAGAGATTTGAGGCTCCAGGGAAGGTGGAAGGGCTGGTGTGTGTATGGGGGTAGCATCTTCTCAGGAGCAAGAGGAGGAGGAATGGAATGTGGAACTATGGAAGAGGGGACTGGAAGTAGGGGAGCAAGGACTGGGATGTAAATAAGTAAAATAATTTTTAAAAAGAGACGTCAGATTTAATTCAAATGCCGTGTCAGGAGAATTCTGTTTGATTCCGTGATTTGTCTCCAAATGGCAGTACCAAGTTTGTCAAGAACATGAGTCGACCTTTGGGAAGAACTATGATGAGGGAGTGAAAAAGAAATAGGAAAGGGAAACGAAAGCCTAAGGAATAACAACTCATTACTCATTGACAGAGCAGATCCATCTATGAATGGAAAGAAGGAGGGAGAGGAAACATTTAAACACTATCAGATCATTCAACACAAAATGACAGACTTGCTTGCTGATATCTATTATCCCTGCCTCATAATTTGCCTTAATGTATATGCACAGCTGTGGTTTCTGACCCAAGAGACAATTGTGGCCAATTAGCCTATGGATTCAAGAATTTTTTTTATTGTTATAGATTGTGAAGCCTGTAATCAGTTTAGTTAGAAACACATGTTTTGACTCCTTAAGGAATAATTTCTTAGGTAAATTAACAATGCATTGCAAAGTACCTTAAAACACATTTACTTTTAATTTGTAAGACATGTAAGATAGTTGAAAAAAAACATTTATTTCCCATTAAAAATATTATAAAAACTTCAATAATTTCCTTAAAATTCATGACAAAGAACATTTCTATTTTAGGTAACTTTTAGAAATTGTATTTTACCCCCACTTGGCCTGAGTTTAATAAAACAAGTAGTTGGGATATAGTGTGTGGTTTCAGCTGGAAACATTTCCTGGCGCTTAAAAAAAAAAAAAAAAAAAAAAAAAAAAAAAAAAAAAAAAAAAAAAAAAAGCATGAGAACAGCATTAGGATCCATGCATTTCCCCAAGAATTTCATAAATTCATTGTTTTTAATAGCTGAGTAGTATTCCATTGTGTAAATGTACCACATTTTCTGTATCCATTCCTCTGTTGAAGGACATCTGGGTCTTTTCTACTTTCTGGCTATTATAAACAAGGCTGCTATGAACATAGTGGATCATGTGTTCTTATTTCTAGTTGGAACATCTTCTGGGTATATGCCCAAGAGAGGTATTGCTGGATCCTCCTGTAGTACTATGCCTGATTTTTTGAGGAACTGCCAGACTGGTTGTACCAGCTTGCAATCCCACCAGCAATGAAGGAGTGTTCCTCTTTCTCCACATCCTTGCCAGCATCTGATGTAACCTGAATTTTTGATCTTAGCCATTCTGACTGGTGTAAGGTGGAATCTCAATGTTGTTTTGATTTTCATTTCCCTGGTGATTAAGGATGTTGAACATTTTTTTCAGCCATTTCTCAGCCATTCAGTATTCCTCATTTGAGAATTGTTTGTTTAGCTCTGTACCTCATTTTTAATGGGGTTATTGGTTTTTCTGGAGTCCAGCTTCTTGAGCTCTTTGTAGATATTGGATATTAGTCCCCTATCAGATTTAGGATTGGTAAAAATCCTTTCCCGATCCAAGACGAAAGGATGGCCTATATAGAGACTACCCCACCCGGTGATTCATCACATAATCAGTCACCAAACTCAGACACTATTGCATAGGACAGCAAGAGTTAGCTGAAGGGACCCTGATATTGCTTTCTCGTATGAGGCTCTGCCAGTGCCTGGCAAATAGAGAAGTGGATGCTCACAGTCATCTATAGGATGGAACACAGGGCTACCAAAGGAGAAGCTAGAGAAAGTACCACAGGAGCTGAAGGAGTCTGCAACCCTATAAGATGAGCAACAATATGAACTAACCGGTACCTCCAGAGCTCGTGTCTCTAGCTGCATATGTAGCAGAGAATGGCCTAGTTGGCCATCATTGAGAAGAGAGGCCCCTTGGTATTGCAAACTTTATATGCCCCAATACAGGGGAATGCCAGGGCCAAGAAGTGGGAGTGGGTGTGTAGGGGAGCAGGAGCAGGGTAGGGGGCGAGTAGAGGGAACTTTTGGAATAGCATTTGAAATGTAAATTAACAAAATATCTAATAAAAATTTTTGGAAAAAAAAAGAAAAAAAAAAAAAAAAGAACACCATTAGGAAAAGACTTTTTAAGCAAATGTTTAAAAAGGTCCAGAAATTCACAGGAAAATGATGTTGATATGATAATATAAAAATATGTGACTCTGCTTCCTATTCCAGCCTGCACTTCAGCTGAGATAGATCGACATAGATAAAGCTGTTCTCAAAGCTCCATTGCCATTCCTCAGTAGTTCACTGTAAAGGAATTCTTTTTTTTTTTTTTTTCAATATTTTTTATTAGATATTTTCTTTTTTTTTTTGTTTTTTGTTTTTTGTTTTTTCGAGACAGGGTTTCTCTGTCTAGCCCTGGCTGTCCTGGAACTCACTTTGTAGACCAGGCTGGCCTCAAACTCAGAAATCCGCCTGCCTCTGCCTCCAGAGTGCTGGGATTAAAGGCGTGCGCCACCACGCCCGGCGATATTTTCTTAATTTACATTTCAAATGCTATCCCAAAAGTTCAGGAGCTATAAATGAATTCTAGTAGAACCTACAAGCTTTTCCCTATGTAATTAAGCATCACTTTTGACCTCTAGTTTTTGGGAACATAAAATGGATAATTAGTTTCGCATGTTTGACAAAAGCACTCCAGTAGTTTGTTGCTGAGGTTGTTTTGTTTTGTTTTGTTTTATATCTATATTCTCAGCAAGCCATTTTCAAAGAGTAAAAACTCAAATTGGAGATTATTGAACAATCAAATTCACATATCATTATCTATTATCCATTCTCTTATCAAATACCTGGACTCAAACATCTCTCCCTCCCCAGCCTTTCATCTACAGTAAATGCAAGTATAGCACTTTGTATACCTTTATTAACCTTTCACGTGAGCTATTTCAACTTTCCCTTTTCTTCATTCACAGTTATCTTAATATTGCTTTAGATTGAAATAAGAATTCAGAAAATGTGAGTCTATTCACCAATCTGAGCCACAATGAAACATACTACTTGAATGTAATTATTTTTGACCCTCTCCTTCTTGTTTCTCTTTATCCATTCCAATCCTGTGTTCTGTTTATTTCTTCTTTCTCTACTATGGCTGGTTTGAGTAAGAAGTGTCCCACATGGGATGGGGCATTTGAACACTGTGTCCCCACTCTTGATGGTGCTATTTAGAGATGTTCTGGATGTGTGGTTTTACTGGAAGAACTGCTACTATGTTATGATGGCCATCATAGCCTCCAAACCTTTGAACTTTATGAGGTCATAGGAATTGCTGTATACATTTTATTGCTCCTGATATTTTATCACAGTCACAAAAACATAATTAATAAAGAAGTTGGTACCATAAAGTGGGCTGTTGCTAAAAAATATATACCTGATCATGGTTGGTTTGTGTGTGTGATCATTCACTCATACAAATAAATTTGTTTGAATATTATACATGGAATGCAATACACCATGCCAGTGGAACTCTGAGAACATGATATATTGTAGAGATGATACAAGTACTTTAACAACAAGCTAGTAAGTAGCATTCCCCATGGTCTCTGCTTCAGTTGTACCTCCAGGTACAACTCAAGGCCTTGAGTTTCTTCCCTGACTACTTCCTTTCATTTCGAGATGAAATAAAACCTTTCATTTTCAAATTAATTTTCGTCAGGATAATTATCAAAGCAACTTATAACAAATATATGAATGCAATTTAGATTTGAAATAGCTCCCAAATATACATGTGATAAAGGCAAGATCACTATTGTGTGTTATTTTTTTCCTGGGAAATGGTGGAAATTTTCATGAGGAGGCATCCAGTGAAGGCTTTATATAGTGGTACCTTGCCCTTGAAGAGAATTATAGTCCCTGAGGCTGTTCCTCTCTTGTTCATGTTTAAGCTTTTCACATTTACTGTGCAAACATCAGTGCTATAATATTCTGTCCTTCTCCTTCAACTAGTGGACAAGAAGCAATATTTTCATCCTATCATAAGATGAAATTCACTATAATGTATATCCAAAATAAAATCTCTCATCTTCAGGTTATCTCTGGCATTTTTATCAGGAGTAGAAAGTGGCTAGGATGGTTACTGCTCATTGTCAACTTAACATTTGCAGTCATGTAGGAGAGAATCTCCTGGACATATCGATAGAGTATTATCTTAATTAGGCTCATTGATATGGGAAGACTTATCTTCCTTATAGAAGAAAGAGGTCCTTGAGCTGAAGAAAGCTAGTTGAACATAGAGTACATTTAGCCCTATCTTAGCTAGGGTTTTACTGCTCTGAACAGACACCATGACCAAGGCAAGTCATATAAAACAAAACAAAACAAAACAAAACAAAACAAAACACCCAAAAAAAAAAAAAAAACCATTTAATTGGGGCTGGCTTACAGGTTCAGAGGTTTAGTCCATTATCATCAAGGTGGGAGCATGGCAGTATCCAGGCAGGCATGGTGCAGGCAGAGCTGAGAGTTCTATGTCTTCATCCAAAGCCTGCTAGTGGAAGACTGACTTCCAGGCAACTGGGGTGAGAGTCTTAAGCCCACACCCACAGTGACACTCCTACTCCAACCAGATCACACCTATTCCAACATGGCTACAACTCCAAATGGTGCCACTCTCTGGTCCAAGAATATACAAACTATCACAATCCCTCTCTGTATTTTTAATTATGGATACAAACATGGCCAGCTATTTTTGGTTCCACTTCCATGATGAGCTGTATCTTCATCTGTAAGATAAAACTGTTTCTCCCTGAATCTGAGTTGCCAGGGTATCAAAGAAACAGGAAGGTAACCTGACAGTCATTAACAAAATTCCTATATGGGGCTCTGTGCATTATTCACTTATATATGTCCCAAGTTTATTCCCTGTTTAAACATCATCAACATACTCTTTGAACAGTTAAAAGCATATATGATAGGTTTGCTTCAGTAATGCTTTAAAAAGCCAGAACATAAAAATTACACAAATTTATGAATGAAACAAGATATTTTTGTGAATTTCAGAATTGTCATTTTCACTCTTGACTTGACTTGTGGGTCTGCTATATATTTTTTGAATTATTCATTATTTTTGAAATATTCAGATGCATGTCTCTGCTAAGCCAAATGCAGAATATTCTTATCTCTGTGAAAATGATTAATTGTAGTAATCATTGTAGGAATCCTACAAAAAGCATAGTATTTTACTTTTTGTCACTTGAAAGCACTTTTAATTTTCAAATTACATTTTCTTCTACAGTAATGTAATATAAGAAAGTATTAAAATGTCAAATTCCTTTCATAATTATATATAGAATGAAAGAATTAAATGCTCCAACTAAAACTTTTAGCACAAAAGGTCACAAATGAGCCGCAGGACTAAAAGCAAGAGCTTCCTGCTCCGTTGCACTAATTACTGATATTTTATAGAAAGATGATTTGAAGTGACCTTAACATGCAAATATAACTTTTCTCATCTGAAGAAAAGTATAGCAGATAAAATCGTTCTTGAGACATTGCTTCATTTAATCATACTGAAGTTAGATAAAAAAAAAAAAAAAAAAAAAAAAAAAAAAAAAAAAAAAAAAAAAAAAAAAAAAAAAAAAAAAACTCAATAGGCTCCAGACAACTTTGAAATTAAAACGTAAAATATACATCTCTGAACTATAAGACATAATATATATATATATATATATATATATATTCATGGATATCATGTGATGTTTCAATACATGTGTAATGACTGTACTGTCTACATGCTTGGTAGTCATTATCAGCTTGACAGGGACTGAACTTACCTGAGAAAACTTCAACTGTGAAATTTTCTGCACCAGATTGGCCGGTATATAAATCTGTAGGGCCAGGCGTGGTGGTGCACGCCTTTAATCCCAGCACTCAGGAGGCAGAGGCAGGCCAATCTGAGTTCAAGGCCAGCCTGGTCTACAAAGTGAGTTCCAGGACAGCCAGGGCTATACAGAGAAACCCTGTCTCAAAAAAAAACAAAACAAAACAAAACAAAACAAACAAACAAAAAAAAAAACCAAAAAAAACAAAAAATAATAATAAAAAATAAATAAATAAAATCTGTAGAGCACTTTCCCCTAACATAATATTTTTATTAATTATTTAGGAATGTCATACAATGCACCCTAATCACACTCAGGTCCTATTCCTCTCAGGTCCACTTTTCAACCTAGGGTCCATCGTCAATAAATAAATAAATAAATAAATAAACAAACAAACAAACAAACAAATAAATAAATAAATAAAAGAAAAAGGGAAATCAAAACAAACCAAGCCCCCCCCCCAAATGTATAATTTGTGTTGCCCATATCATGGTCCAAATTCATTGTCCAGCCAGTTAAAGATAACTGAATCCTTCCTTGCCCCACCTAACATCCCTGCCAGAAGCCGATAACTGTGGAAAGCTACACTTCAGCATATTTATCACAGTGTTAAGGACTCTTTTCAATTGTTTCTTATGCTCTCCCTCCCTCCCTTCCTCTCCCTCTCTCAATCTCTCTCTCTCTCTCTCTCTCTCTCTCTCTCTCTCCCTCCCTCTCTCTCAATCTCCCCCCTTCCCCCTCCCCCTTCCCCCCTCTCTCTCCAGTGATCAGAACCACTGCAAGTGCACTGCAGGTGAAGCTTCCCTGTGATAATAGCTGGTAGTGTGGATCATGGACTTCCACCTTGTCACCTAGTTTCCAGCATCATCATGGACCATTTTCTTGATTACTGATTGAGGTGAAAATGCCCAGATCACTGTGGTTCATTGCAACCATAAGACAAGTGGACTTGGGACATTTATAACACTTGAAATGTAAATGAAGAAAATATCTAATAAAAGTTGGAAGAAAAAAAAAAAAAAAAAAAAAAAGAAAGACGCAGGGAATTGGATGGTGGTGGGCAGAGGCTTTTTCTAAATAGGACCACTGGCCAGCCTGTCAGAAGTTGAGGAAACAGGATAGGTGGAGGAGGAGGAGGAGGAGGAGGAGGAGGAGGAGGAGGAGGAGAAGGAAATAATTGAGAGTTGTTGACCAAGAATTCAACAGCAGTGACTGACTAAGGATCATGGAGAAGGGACATGGACATGGTGGTCTGGAGTTAGGAGTGAGTGTGCAGGTAAGAATGAGGCTGGCCTTTATAAGCTCATGTGTTTGAATACTTGGTCCCCAGTTAATGGAACTTGTGGGGAAGGGTGAGGTGGTGTGGCCTTGTTGAAGGAGATGTGTGTGTCATTAAATGTGTCACTTTTGAGGTTTCAAGAAAAAAAAAGAAAGCGGACAGCGCAAGCCATAGGAAGTTAAACAGTAAGCAGTGTTTGCACATGGTCTCTGCATCAATTCTTGCCTTGAACTACTTCCCTAGCTTCCCACAATTGTTAACTATGAACTAAATAAACCCTTTACTACCTGAATATTTTTGTTGTGGTGGTATGGTAGTGATGGTGGTGTTGGTGATCGTGATGGTGGTGGCGTTTGATGTTACTGTTGTATTTTGAAATAAACCTCTGTTCCTGGAACTTGGAACTCACTATGTAGACAAGGACAACGTCAAACTCAAGAGAGATATGATTGTCTCTTTCAAGGGCTGATATTAAAATGTGTTCCAGCTGCTGGGTAGACCATCACAGAATACAACATGCCCCTGTATGAAAGCATTTGAGAGTATCATTAATAGTGTCATAGTTTGGTGCTTGCCCATGGGATGATTCTCAGTTGCACCAGTTCTTGAGTGGTCATTCCTCAGTCTCTGCTCCATCCCCAGTGCCTTCATTTCTTGTAGACAGGATAAATTTTGGGTTGAGACTCAGACAGATACAGACACCCACAGCCAAACAGAGACTCTTAGGGACTCTTAGTCTTGAGGTCTCTTCAGGAAGTATAGGAGGAAGGATTTCAGGCTCCTATGGGGATAGAAGCTCCATAAGAAGACCAACGGAATCAACTAACCAGACACTTGGGGCTCTCAGAGTCTGAACCATCAACCAAAGAACATCCACAGGCTCAATCTAAACCTCCCCGCACATATGTAGTAGGTGTTTAGCTTGGTCTTATGGGGACCATCCCCCAAACAGTTGTTTGTACTTGTAATATAATCTTCTAGCTTCTACCTTGTCTGGTTTCAGTGAGAGAGGAAGTACCAGGTAGAGTTATATGTGCAGATATACAAGGGGACCTCTACCTGCTCAGAGGAGAAAGGGAGAGTGAGGAAGGAAAGTTGTGGGAGGGGGTGACCAGACTGAGGACGAGAGGGATGATGCGATGTAAAATTAATAATAATAATAATAATAATAATAATAATAATAATAATAATAAAAAAATTTTTAAAAAGGGTGTACCAACATACATTTTCCCCAATTTGGTTTTGATCAGTGTTCACAACAATAAAAACCTAACTATGATAGAAGTTCATACCAATGAAAAGGGGACTGCTGTGATAGACCAGAGCATGGTGTTTTGGGGATAATTATGGAATAACTTGAAATTTGAGCTGGAAATGTGGAGGTTAGTGTTGTCCTTTTGGGAACTCAGAAAACAACAGTGAGAGAAATGTAGACATTTGAAGCCAGGCGCATGAATTGTCAGAGGGAAGCTAATGGCGATTTGTTTGATATCTTTGAATTAAGAATGTGTGGGTTTTGATTTATTTGGGCTGATGGATCCTCCCATCATCATTAATAAGAAACCAGCACTCTTATAATAAAATCTTTGTTTTCTACGACAATTGATGTTGGCTAGCTGGGGCTGAAATTGTTTTGCATTTTTTTTTTTTTATAAATCACATTAATTGGGATCAACCATTTATTTCCATTATATCCATTTCACTTTGTCTACATTATTTTAAAACTACAACTTGCTATTAGCACTTGTGTGTTTTTAACACACATATATAAACTTTGAAATATGTGAGGTAGTAGATTTGTTAATAAACTTGATTTTGGTAATTTCAAATATATGGGATTTGTCAATTAATAAAGCAAGCGTTGTTAAAATTGAGAAAACATGTTGTTTTGAAATGTTCAGATTCCTCACCACCTTTTTTATTTTTTTACAGAAAACTGGCTCTTACATTTGGGCAATCTGAAAGGGATAACGCCCTTATATGTGTGGGGACAAGGGGAGACTCACAACACAGAAAATCTTGAGCTATAAGACATATTAGAGACAGTGGCATGTCAAGTGAAGAAGAATTCTGAACTCAACATGACCTGGGAACTGAAAATAATCTAGCACCTTTGATTTTTGTTCTTGATATCAAGTAACATACTTTCAGGTTAAAATCAGCCTTTATTATTACTTTGAAGTCCTATCGGTTTCTAAAGTAGGACATTTGACACAGTACTATGATAAAAATATCAGGATGCATGCACGCTGGTTTAGGTGAAGACAGCCTGGATCTTTACCTTTTCTACTCCAATAGCCTTTCTCTGTTCTAGGATCAGCTTCCTTTTCCTCAAAGGCAGCAGTAATAGGTACGTGTCTTCTTTATGCTGCAATTCATACATACAATCTTCCATCTCTTTTAAAGGGCTTCATGAGAATGTTATGTCCATTCCATTGAACAAGGATAACTTCCCTATGTAAAGATCAGATGATCTTAGCCTACAAACTTTGTTTTCCTTTTCAAGCTAATTTACTGCTATTTCTGTTTCTGAGGATTAGGGCATGACTATCTTTTGACCTTTATTCTATCTGTGAGTGTCTTGACTGGGATTTCAATACTCTAATATTGCCTGTGCAGAGTCAGTGGTGAGAATGATTATTCTGTGATTATAAAATACTCAGTTCTACTGTGACTCCCTGTAATTCTAAACAATAGTTGTTTATATCAATTTGAATTATAAACTATATTTGAGAATGCATGGTCTGGTAAGAGGAACTAAGGGATAAACAACTTATTATATAATAATTTGTTAAGATATGGTGGCTTTCTATACACAAATAATTGTGTAAATGAAGAAGGTGTTTAAAAATTACAGGAAGTTCATTGTTGGTGGGAATGCAAGCTGGTTCAACCACTCTGGAAATCAGTCTGGCGGTTCCTCAGAAAATTGGGCATAGTATTACCAGAAGATCCTGCAATACCTCTACTTGGCATATATCCAGAAGATATTCCATCTGGTAACAAGGACACATGCTCCACTATGTTCATAGCAGCCTTATTCATAATAGCCAGAAACTNAGTTGGCCATCAGTGGGAAGAGAGGCCCCTTGGTTATGCAGACTTTATTTGCCCCAATACAGGGGAACACCGGGGCCAGGGGGTGGGAGCGGGTGGGTAGGGTAGCAGGGCCGGGAGGGGGGAGGATATAGGGAACTTTCTGGATAACACTTGAAATGTAAATGAAGAAAATATCTAATAAAAGTTGAAAAAAAAATTACAGGAAGTAAACATTGAGAATGGCTTAAAATAAATTGCAATGTGTTATGCAAAACATAAACAATGTGTTTTGATGTCAAGATGACTAGAAGATTTTCATACTTCAGAAGCATTTACACACCTTCAAATTAAAATTGAATGAGATATTCTTCTAACACCTGTAACTTGAATATTTTCTTCACAATAGGAATAAAAACAAATTATAGAAATAAAACTATGTTCAATCATCTGAATATACCTCCTTTTTACCTTTAACATGCAAAATACCTTTGAGGCATCTGATCATTGAAGTGAACCTTTTTGATCTATTAATGGGCTGAGGAAACCACTTAAATAGAATAAGCACATGTGTTGGGCAGCAAGGTCTTGGCATGGACAAAAAGGGAAATTAAACATTTGTTGAGATAAGAGTGAATACTCTGGATAACTTAGTACTGAAAGTTTTATCTGTTCTTCCAAGTACAGTAGCAATGTATGTAATATTTTTACTAGGGTATAGAAATTCATATGAGAAGGAATGGATGACCCAATGTTTACTTACATAAGAAAAGAAAATCTCTGTTGGTTAACATATATTTTATTAACTATTACATACTATGGTAGTTTAGAACAATGTGTTTTGATGTCAAGGTGGCTAAAGGTAGATTTTCAGTGATGATTTCATGTTGTTTACTTGGGTAGCCTAAGAAATACCAGAGATATTAGTAAGACATGCATTTGGATACCCCTGTGAGGGTATTTATATGCAAGATTAATTACAAGGAAAAGAGTTCCCTATATTTTTGCAGTCGAGCGCCATGTCCAAGTCTGAATAAATGGAAAAGAGGAAGCCAGATGAGACTTGGCACCTCCATTGTTCTGTTACCCCAGAGATATGAGCAAGCAGGACCATCCTCATGCCATGCAGCTGAAAGCTGTACCTGTCACCAGGCTGTTACTTTCATGGTAGACTGATTCACTCAACCTCCAAGCCAAATTTATCTTTCCTGCATGAAATGTCAGATATTCATTTGCAATAATGAGAAATGTAACTAACGCATATAGCTAAGTATATCTAGTGATGTAAATAAAGGAAAAATATATTTCAAAATAGTTAAAATTATAAAATCATGTTAACATGCTTAGGTAGCTACAGTCTATTCTGGCAGCAGCATAGGCTGACAACCCCAGTCGCCCAGATAAACATGTTGGTTGCCAACAGAAACTGCCATGCACCATGTGGCTGAACTGTGGCATTTGGTATTTTTGATGCATCACATATAAGTGTAACTTAAACTGTTTTCATACTAAAATGTCATTTTAAAGGCAGAACATCACTGTATGTGTCATCCATATATAAACTTCTATTTCAGAAATATTATCAAATAAGGTATATATATAATATGAAATATTATTTCATAAAATTTACACCTATGAATTTATTACAACTATCCTACAAATTAGAATGTGAAGGTGCTTAAGAAGTATAGAATCAAAGACAAAGCTACCATCAATGAATAAAAAATTAAAAAGGATTTCAAAAATTTAATGCTGAATAGTTTTAAGCAACGTAAAACCACCACCACACCATTAAACTAACCTACATCCTGCCATTCCTGTCTCAATAGTCTAATATATGCACATAGACAAACCACATACATATATAAAAGCACGTGCATGTACATTTTATTTCTTTTCCTGAACTCTAATCTGTCCTACATAGTAAATCTTTTCAACCCTTGCCTTTATTACTCAAACCATAAGGCTTTGTAGCTTCTTTCATATGAACAAATGTAAATTAAAATCTTCAAATCCAAATTGTCAAGTGAAAATTCACAATTAGAGCCAATTTGAATATTCAACACTTTAGCAGTTGTCAACATTTTCTAGAATTAGTTTTCCAGAAATTTGAGTATCTCTTCAGAAATGTGCCATAGTCTTTGCTCTTTCAATTACTGAAAAGTAAAAATTGAAGACAGAAAGTTCAGTGCATCCCCAATTATCACACCCCCTAAAACCATCAGGTATTCACTGGGAACTCACTAGCTTAGCCAAACAAGGAAGCAGCTAAGCTAACAGACACCCTCACCACTCCTTTACCCCATCATATCCAAGCCCCTACTCTTACCCTAACACTACAACAGAATACCAGCTGCAGTCTTCCTCCCTCCTCCTCCATCTCTGGAGGATCCCACATACCCTCATGCAGAACCTCCCTCTCCCAACTCACTTGTTATATCATAGCCCCTAACTCCAGCAGATGCTCCTGCTAATGAACCAGCCATTTCTATTAGAAAAATAAATTAGGCTACTTGCCTATATTCCTTCTATGTCCCACCAGATCCAAGTCACTAGCATTATCCCCAGCTCTTCAGCAAAATGCTCTTTGTTGCTTTTTTGAAAATCTTCTCTTATCTCTTGTGGATCCTATACATCTTCCCCTTCTAAACTTCCTTTTTCCACATAGAGCTTTGTCCCAGACACCAAAACTAGCAGGGACCTCCTGATTACCTTAGAGCAACTCCTCCTTGGGTAATAACTAGGCTGAGAGCAGACCCACACTTCTCTCCTTGCTCCTGGAATCTAATCTACCCAGTCTCATCCCTAGCTCTATAGCAGGCTATAGTTTCACTTTCCTGCCTGACCTCATCCCCAAGAGATCACAAAGATTTTTCTCCTCCAATCTTTCCTCTCCCAATCCATTCCAGCATCTCACCCTCCAACACCAGCATACATGAGGTATGAACACAGCAGCTTAGAAGTCCAAGGAAACAAGAAACAGATAACCATCACTATCTCTGAAAATCAGAACCAAGTACAAAACACCCATCCAACAAAGACAAATGTAGCAATCAGTACCTATAATCACCCCAACCTAAATACCTAGATGCCAGCATCAAAAAAACAAAACAAAATGAAAACAATAATAGCCAATAACAGCTAAGGCATTATATCCCCACTGCAGTCATGCTATCAAACCACAGAAAGGCTTAAATATTATAACATACCTGAGACACAAGAAAAAATGAAAACCAACTACAATAAGATGATAGAGATTGTCAAGGAGAAAATAAATAAATTCTTCAAAAAAATACAAAAGTAAGAAATTGGAGGAGATGAATAAATTTCTTAAAGAAATCCAAGAAAACACAAAGAAACAGTTGAAAGAACTAATTAAGATATAAAATTGAAATATAATCAATAAAAAACACAAACTGAATTTTGGAAATGAAAAATTTGAGAATTTGAACAAACACAACAGAAGAAAACTCTACTAACAAAATATAAGAAATGTAAGAGAGATGAGTATACTATAGAAGAAATGAATCCACTGGTCAAACAAGATGTTAAATCCAAAACACTTCTGATACAAAACATTCAGAAAATTGGGGACACTATAAAAAGACTAAAGTAAGAGTAATATGAATAAAGGAAGGTGAAGAATTTCAGGCAATCATTGAGAAAATATTTTCAACAAAATCACTAAGAAAAAATTTCCTAACCTAAAGAAGGATATAGTTTTCAAGATAGTAGAAGCATATAGAACACCAAAAAGACTATAGGAGAAAAGAATGTCATCTTGCCACATAATAACCAAAACACTAAACACACACACACACACACACACACACACACACACACACACACACACACACACACACAAGAAATAATATAAAATCTGTAGGGGAAAAGGCAAGTAAATATAAACATAGACCTATTATCTCAATGGTGACTCTAAAAGCCAGAATGTCCAGAATGGAGGTGCTGCAGAATCTAAGAAACCACAGATACTAGCCAACTTTTATAACTTGCAAAATTTTCAATCACCATAGATGAAGAAAATAAGTTATTCCATGTTAAAGTCAAATTTAAACAATATCTATCTATAAGTCTGCTCCTACTGAAAAATGTTAGAAGAAATCTACAACAGAAGGTGATTAACTACCCCCATTGTGGTGGTTTGAATATTTTTGAATCATGGAAAGTGGCACTGTTAGGAGTTGTAGCCTTATTGGAGTAGGTGTAGCCTTGCTGGAGGAAGTTCATTACTGTGAGGGTGGGCTTTGATGATCTATGCTCAAACTAAGCCCAGTGTAGAAGAAAGACCCTTCATGGCAACCTCTGGATTAAGATGGAGACCTTTCAACTCCTCCAGCATTATGTCAGATTCCACCACTGCCATGTTTCCTGCCATGATGTTAATGGACTAAAACTCTGAGACTATAAACCAACCCCAATTAAATGTTTTTGTTTATAGAGTTATCATGTCTCATCGCAGCAATTGAAACCATGAAAACACAGGGAATAAATAATCTCACACCAGCAAAATAAAAAGTAGGGAAACACACATGCACATGCACAAGAACATGCACACACTCACACAGTCAAACAGACACACACTGACACACGTGTAACCAACAGTAGAACCACCAAAAATAACAAGATAACAGGAATAAACAACCACTGATAATTGATAACTCTTCTTTTATTATTATTTTTGGATATTTTATTTATTTACATTTAATTGTATCAATTGTATCCAATTGGTAATTGGATATTTTATTTATTTACATTTCAAATGTTTCTCCTTTCCTGGATTCCCCTCTGCAAACCCTCTATCCCATCCCCCCTTACACTTTTTATATGAGCACACCCCCCCACTACCAACTCCCACCTAACTGCCCTAGCATTTCTCTACACTGGGGCATCAATCCTTTACAGGACCAATGGCAGAAAACTTTTAATAGTATCAATTCTTCAATAAAAAGACACAGGCTAACAGGATGGCTGTAAAAAAGAGGATCCAGCCTTCTGCTTCATCCAAGACATACACATCAATATCAATGATAGACACTGCTTCAGATTACAGGGTTGAAAAAAAATCCAAGAAAATTGACTTAAGGCTAGTGTATCCAACTTAATGTCCAGCAAAGTAGACTTCAAACCAAAGCTAGACAAAGCAACAAGGGAAAGATACTACATACACATGAAAGGAAAAAATATCCACCATTACATTTCTATTATTTTTATATGAACTTTTTATTAATTCTTTGTGAATTCACATCATTCACACCAATTCCACTCATATTCTTGTCCCTTTGTACCCACCATTTGCTCTTTCATCATATCCCTCAAAAGAAAATAAAACCAAAATAAAACAAAAAATAAACAAAAACAAAACCATCTCATTGTGGAAACTATACTATGTCACAGTGTGTCACTCCATAGATACTTTTGTCTACAGATTTTTACTTTCTAATGTTTAGTGCAATGAGTCATTGGTCTATTTTGAGCCCTCTGGTTTCAGTTACACTACATATACTGGAAAGTCCTTAGAACGCCTCTCTGATATCCTGTTTTGTATCCCAGAGATCCTTCAGTCTTGCATCTGCAGGACCTGTCCTTTCAGGTGCTTCACAATAGCATAGATTGGGTAGATGTTTGGCTTGTTAAGCCCTGATTTGGGCCTGGGATGTAACTGAGATGGTCAGACCAACATTACTTCTTCTCCCCCACCATCTGGTAGAGCTCTCAGGCACTGCCCTAACTAGATCACATAATGCTGCAGTTGAAAAGGGGGTAGGGCCAATTCTCCTACTCTGACATCCTCACGCCAGCTCACCTGCTCCTTTGCCATCAGGGCTAACTCTAGTCTGCTGCCCAGGAGAGGTACAGGGCCTGTTCTGAGTGCTTCAGCCAGGAAGGGGCTGGGACATTTCTTCAGCTCTTAAGACCTAGGGGTCAACTCTCCTCCCTCCCACATGTAGCTAGGGATGAGGAAGGGAGAAGAGCATCTCTCCTTCATCCATGCTGCCCTATGCCATGACAAGATACACGGGCAGTTCTTCTGTGCTCAAGTCCTCAAGGCCAGCTCACTCCATCCTCTGCCACTAGGGTCAACTGTACTATGCTACCAAGGTGAGGCTCAGGGCCCATTTTCCCTAGTGATGAAGCTTTCGAGGGGCTGGCCTATTCTTTTGCTCTTTGATCTTGGGGCCAGCACTCCTGCCTGCCTCAGGTGTCAAGGCGTGGAGCAAGGTGTGGAGGGGGTGGTACATATCCCCTTCACCCATGCCACCTCAAGGTAGATGAGTGGCAGAGCCAACTGCTCTCAGGATGGCTCCCCTACTCCCTGCTTCCAGGATCAGCTCTACTGTGTAGCCCAGGTTGGAGGTGGAGCCAGCTTTCCCGGTGTATTGGCTGTCAAGGGGCAGGGAAAGCAATTCAGATCAGGGACACCTGTATGGCCTTTGGTGGTAACACAGGCCTGGAAAATCAACATAGCAACAGACACTCCAGGTGCTATAGGGAAACAAATGCAATAGTCACTCCCTGAAGCACATGGATGTCCCAATGTCCTCAGGTGGCATCACAGGACATTCGGGTCAGTGTGCCCACCACAGAAGCACCATTCTCAGACATGCACCCATGTGGATATCCCAGGTCATCTCCCATTAGACATCCTATTGACCCTTGATGGTAACTCAGACCACAGGCATAGAAAATGACTCCATCTGCATAGCCCCAGACATGGCTTTTGATGACAACCTGGGCAAAGAAATATGAATGGATTTCTTATATCCACTTGTTTCTCAGTGCCAACTAGTCTCTTGTTCCATCTTTCTTCATATTATATGAACCCATTGGCTTTACTTTCTAGTCTATTACTCCATTGTGTACTCCATCTTTCCCATCTCTCCATCACACATTTGTCCATTGTAGTGATACTCATGGCTGGAGACTGGGTGTATTTGAGCAGATCTGGCCACTATGCCTGGGGTAGGCAATTGCCATTTCAATTCCTAGTGTCTATGCCTCAAACACAGGACACCCAAGTTTGTGAAAGACACAATCAAGGATTCCGCTTTCCCCATTTCTATTCAATATAGTACTTGAAGTTTTAGCTAGAGCAATAAGACAACTTATGGAAATTAATGGAATACAAATTGGAAAGGAAGAAGTCAAATTATCCTTTTTTTTTCAGATAATATATTACATATTTGTGACCCTAAAATGTCCACTAGGGAACTCCTACAACTGATAAAATTTTCAGCTAATTAGCTATGTACTAATCAATGCAATCATCATAATAATTCTTTTTTTAAATTTTTAATATAATAATTCTAATACATATTTTATGGACATAGAAATGTCATTTTTCACTGTCATATGGAAAAACAGAAAACATAGAAAACCCAAAACATTCCTGAACATTTTTTTTTAAAGTGCTGGAGGTCTCAACACTTATTTCAAGTTGTACTATAGGGCTATAGTAATAAAAATGTGGCATTGGCATAAAAACTGTTATATTGATCAATGGAATGTAATTGAATTGAAGAACCAAACATAAATTCTGATTTTTTAAATGAAGAAGCCAGAAATACACACTGTGAGAAAAAAGGCAGCATCTTCAACAAATGGTGCTGTTATAACTGGATTTCTGCATATAGAAGAAGGTAAATAGATCCTTATCTTTCACCCTGAACAAAATTTAAGTCCAAGTAGATCAAAGACCTCAACATAAAACCAGCATCACCAAACAGGATAGAAAGTAAATTGGAGATTAGCCTTAAATGCTCTAGCACAGGAGAAAGCTTTCAACAGAACACTTATAGCACAGGAATTGAGATCAACAATTAATAAATGGGATTTGATGAAACTAAAATTTTGTATCTGTAAGACAAATGACACTTTTAATAGGAAAAGGAGGCAGCCTATAGAATGGAAAAATTATAACTTACCTATATGATAGAGTACTAATATCTGAAATATATAAAGAACTCAAGAAATTAGACATCAACAAACCTAATAATCAAATTTAAAAATGTGTTAATGATCTAAACAGAGAATTCTCAGGAGAAGAATCTCTAATTGCTGAGAAACATTTAAAGATATGTTTAACATCTTTAGCCATCAGGGAAATTCAAATCAAAACCATGTTGAGATTCCATTGTACACATGCCAGAATGGCTAAAATCAATATCACAAGGAATAGCTCATATTGACGTAGGTGCGGAGCAAGGAGAATATATCTCCTTTGCTAATGGGAATGCAAACTTGGACAGACACTCTGGAAATCTATGTGATCATTCTTGCAAAAGGTGGGAACCATTCTATCTTGAGGTGAAGCTATACTACTCTTGGACATAAACACAAATGATACTTCATGCTACCACAAGAACACTCGCTCAATCATGTTCATTAAAGCTTTGTGTTCATTATAACCAGAAAATAGAAACAACCTGTCTCTGTAGAATTCTCTTTGTGATGCCGCCTTCTTCTCCTTTCTTTTTCTCTATCTGCACTGTTCTCTTAAGTAGCCTCTTTCCTCTTTCCTAGATATTCTAGAATATCTCTTTCTTAGCTTTCCTTTTTCTAGATATTCTCTTGAGAGTTGTCAGTGTTCTATTCTGTCCTATATCTGTAACTTGCCATTTTATCCACTTTAAATGAGACATCACTTTCAAACATGGATGCTTCCTTCTACAAATTAAATTTACCTTTCTTATTTAGAATTAAATGTGTGTATTAAGGATGAGCCGTATCACAAGTAGAAAAAGCTTTTATTCTGTAGATAGCACAATCTTGGTGTTCACAGTGTGATCAATTATCCTGCAACAACAAAGCAAGGTGTATATAAACTAAAAGAGACTGAAGTAACAATCACAGTGTCTATATGGGTATTTACCACATTTTCTTATACACACACATAGATAGATAGATAGATAGATAGATAGATAGATAGATAGATAGATAGATAGATAGATAGATAGATAGATAGACACATATAAACTAGCTTTGAATTATTACTTGACTGTGAGTAAAAATGGTTCTCTGGATCTTGTGCCTACTCCCAGGTTTCTTTTCCTCCTGTTGGGTTGTCATATCCATACAACTTTAATATGATAGTTTTTGCTTCATCTTATTGTATTTCACTTTGTCTTGTTTAGATGTTGTCTCTTGGAAGCCTGATCTTTTCTAAAGACAGTAATGTAGTATGTTAGGAAGGGAGGAAAGATGAGAAGGAACTGGAGGAAGTGGTCAGATGGAAAGTATAACCAAGATCTTTTGTAACCAGGATCTATAGTATGAGAATAGAACCTACTTTCAATAAATGTGCAAAAAAGATCAGTGTATTTCAACTTCTTTAATTTCTTTCCCTCATATAAGCAATATGCCTATCTCAATTTTCTAGGCATTCAATTATTTTCAGTTCTGTAGATATTACTCAATAAGTCACCCCCTGCAAAGGTTATGACTATGTTATAGAAATTATACTGCTTTCTCTAAGTGTAATAAAAGTCATTATAGGCATGAGTCCTGCTGAGAGTTTAGTTGCAAAAATAACCAAGTGCAATAAAATGTGATGGGCCACCCCTGTTGTGTTATGCAAACACATAATGAACACCTGAGCTATGCTATAATTGAGAGTATGTTTTGCATGTCAGTTGCATTTAAATCCAAAGAAGAAGAAAATAATTTGCTTAAGTGTAAAACCTACGGGTTAGAATCTGTTTCTGTAGCTATTCTAGAAAAAATACACAAAAATTCCCATATGCACATAAACTATGACATAAAATTTTAGGGAGTAGGAATTTTCACAGATTGCTATTCATTACAGTAGTGAACTTATTTATGTTATCTACTCTATAGAAGTTATGTACAAAAAAAAGCAAGGCAATTATATGCTGAGAAAACATGAATGTCAAAGTACATATTGAATGAATTTAATTTCATTGCTTTGCTTGAGGTGGATTTGAGTAAACAAATCTATAAATTGGGTTAAATTTCATGGCAGTGAAAAACAGTGTAATAATCCTGTATTTTGCATATCAAGGACCCTTTTAGTTTTAAAATATTCATAGATAAACACATTTCTTGACAATAAATAGCAGTGAAAGGTTTGAGTCGAAAGTTGGGAGTGGAGAATTTTGATATGGTATCTAATATATATATATATATATATATATATATATATATATATATATATATATATGTGTGTGTATATGTATACATATATATACTCCTTTCCCATCTTTCACTGATTAATATCATGCTATGAAGAGAAGTTTAAGATTTATATTAGTAAGTATAGGGTGTTGTCACAGGCCCTATTCTAAGATTCACGGCTTGGACTGGTACTGCATAGGCTTCATTCTATTCTGTTTTCTTTATTATGGTCTCGGGGTAGCATCCAAATACATATTTCTTGAAAGGAAGGACTTTAAAAATGTTATTTCAATTTAAATTAATTTATTGTACGTTATGTTGCAAACCAATAGTTTTCTAGAGACTTTTCTGAATGCTGACTTTTGTTTGTTTCTTCTCTTTCTCCTATGCCACCCTTTCCTTGCCCCTCCCCCTGTGTACCCACTTGCAACTAGTACTTTTTCCCTTTTCAATTTGTGCAATTACATTCCTACCATCTCTTTTAGAGCCATGAATAAGAATTCCTGGAACGAAGCCATGTCTGCAGAGGCTGATTGATTAAAACTGCAGAACTGTGCTGAAATTGGAATGTTCCAGGCCCAAAGGCTATTTGCCATATCTTGGGTTAGTTTCAAGGCCCCATACCCCCTCAACAGCAATTTCTCACCCATGTCTGTCTCAGAATTAAAAACCGGCAATAACAGATAAAAACCTTTGGAAGTTTTTCACTTTATACTTGACTGTCTCCAGAAGTCTAAGCTAAGAATGTCATCAAACTGCATGCTGGACTTGAAGAAAAGCTCCCTCCATCTTCCTCTAACTGCTTTTATGATGTGTTTTACACTTGCATTGAATTGTGATTTTCTTTGTTCTCTAAACTATAAAACTTCATTAAACTGTTTCCACATTGGAAAATGAAATTGGAGGTATACTCAGTTTGTGTTCCACGGGACATGGTCACTCAAAGTGGCTCCAGAATACACTATCTTTTGTTTCATTTAAAATGAGAGTGGTATTTTGTTTTTGTTCTTTCTTTCTTTGTTTCTCTGTTTATTTCCTTGCATTTCTTTCCTTCCTTCTTTCTTCTCTTTATTTCTTTTTTATTTGTGTTTTCTTTTCTTCCTTTTTTTGTTTTTTCTTCCTTCCCTCCTTCTTTCTTTCTTCCCTTCCTCTCTCTTTCCTTTAAATCTCTCTCCTTTCTCTCTCCTCTCTCTACCTTTCTCTCTTTTGCTCTCTCTCTCTCTCTCTCTCTCTCTCTCTCTCTCTCTCTCCTTCCTTTCCTCCCTCCTTCCCTCCTTCCCTCCTTTTTTTTCCCTCTGTGTAGCCCTGGCTATCCTGGAACTAACTTTGTAGACAAGACTGGCCTCGAACTCAGAAATCCGCCAGCCTCTGCCTCTGGAGTGCTGGGATTAAAGGCATGCACCACCACGTCCTGCACCCTCCCTCCTTTTAATAGACAGAATCTTGGTGAAATTATTTATTGACCATTTGTTATTTTTATTTTGAAAGTTAATTATATTATTGGCACAGGTACTTGTTAGGAGTTTTGTTAGTGTCTATTTTTGAGATTTATATATGTATACTATATATTAACTTATTAGAGATGGCTTAATATTTTCTCTCATTCTATATACTATCTATTCATTCTACTACTATTAGTAGCACACTTTGATGCATGTGTTTTTTATTTTATGCAATTTCATATATTAGATATTGAGTATGTTTTCTATCCTAGTGGGGTTCTACTCTGAAATTGTTTGTATACTTTTGTACTGTGATGGTGGTCTCTTCCATGGGAAAGACAAATTCTCTTACTCTAAACATTCTTTAGTTGCTTGTAGGTTTTTTTTTTTTTTTCTGGAGTTAAAACCTCACTATATTTCCCTGTATCGGGTCAATATATTTATTGGTCTTTTCCATGCTCATGCCATGCGTAGGTAGCTCTGTTGGTAAGACTTAATGGGACTTTTGACATTTCTAGAATAAGCAATTCCACAGCAAGCATCATGTTCATCTGACTCATGAAATCCGGCACCACTCTACGTGATCCCTAAGCCTTAGGTTCATATGTGGTGTAGATTTATTGTTTATAATATTACTGTACAACTCATCAAGGAAACTTTTTAGTCAGAAATGTAGACCATTACACAAAACCATAACTGAGGAAATTGCAGAAAACTGAGCAAGTTGTTGAAAACTCTGAGTTTGAATGAATTTTCATGCAGAGTAGAAAATGTGGATCAGTTAATTAATGGCTACTTAAAGAAGGAAGATCAATCTTCTCTAGAAATGAGCCCCTAATGGATCATCCAATAGCAAGTGAACATCAGTAAACACTACACACACACACACACACACACACACACACACACACACACACTACAATTAAAGAAGAAGTCATAAGTAGAGAGACTCAAAGAAGGGGAAATTATTTAAACTCAGTATTCATGTATGAAAATCTCAAAAACAAATTAACAATCTATCAAAAAGAAATTAAAAAAAAAAAAACAATGAAAGACTCTTTCCAAGCTCCGATTTAAGAATTTATAAATAACATTAGACATCCATCAATATGTGTGTTTATATCTGGATATTCTATTCTGTTTTGCTACTTTATATGTTTGCTATTATGTCAATACCATGCTGTTTTTATCATTATGTCTCTGTAGGACCCTTTAGGGCCAGGTGATGCAATGCCTATGTCTGTTTAGAATTGTATTGATTCTTATGTGTTTTTATATTAATTTAGGATAGATTTTTACTATTTCTATGAAGAATTTTATTGGCATTATAATACTTTGATGAGTATTATACTGAATCTGTAGTCTGTTATTGTTAGTCTACCATTTGAAGTATTGATTTGGCTAATAAAGGCACACAGAATGTTTTTCAATTCTCTAATGTTTTCTTATCTTATTTTGCTCTGCTAAAGTTTTAATTGTCAGGACTTACACCTCTTTGTTTAATTTATTGCTCCATTGTGTTCTGAGGTTAACATGACTGCATATTATTCCAGATTTTTTCAACTAGATTATTTTAGGTATACATAAAACCTTCCACTTTTTTTATGTTGCTGTTGTATCCTGTTACTTTACTGGAACTAAAAGGAATAGTTTTGTCTATGTTGTATACTTTTATATCTAGTGACATAGCACCAGGAGTTTAAAAGTCCTCTAAGTATCTTCAGTATAGTAAATGGTGCGAACATGGCATAGGATATATCAAGACTCAGTGAATCTAGCCTGCCACCTCATTACCACTAGAACATATATGATAGGAAAATGAGGCTATTAAATGTGTATAATGTAAGTTATACTTGACAAACCATTGAACCACTGATCCATGTTACAAGCAATGTATATATGTTGTTCATGAATTGATATTGTTTCACCTATAAAAAGGAAGTATACTAAACAACATAATGTAAGTCAAATAACAGAAAATATTTGGAAATATACATAATGTTATATTAGAAATTCAAAGATCAGTAAGAGAACATATTTATATTTTATACAGATGGGACCACTATATCAGAGTCGATGTTTATGGGCCAAGGAGACATACACAACTATTTTTGATTACAGAAGTCTTCTATATTTCTTTAAAAATCATAGCATGAATTACATAGTTTGACAAATTTAGGTCCTCTTAAAATTTATAACCTAAACCTCATGGTTAGACAATGAAATATGATTCAAATAAGAAAATATGAATATTTTATGGCCTTTTTTAATGCAGACTTCATATTAAGATGTTATATTTGGCAGAATTCTGTGTTTGACAGTTCTGGTTATATTTCATGTTTTATTGATGTTAAATTAATGTAGATAGCAAACCATGAGCCAAATTCCTTTAGGAAACAAGAATACTGCCAAGCAAAAATAAAGGTCATTCTTTTCTTTTCACTGTAATATCAAAGTAGTGGAAATAATTACTATCAAAATTCTAAAGTTGCTTTTTGACATGTTCATAAACAAACTTCTAAAATAAACATATGTTTATTTTAGAATATAGTAATTGCTCAATTATTCTCTAGCATAAGAGAAGGATAAAAGAGGGATGAGGAGAGAAAAGAGGAGGATCACAGTGCACATGCACACACACACACACACAGAGACAGAGAGACAGAGAGAGACAGATATGTATATATATATATATATATATATATATATATATATATATATATAGAGAGAGAGAGAGAGAGAGAGGATATATTTTAAAAAGAAGATAAAAGGAATATTGTATGAATAGGAAATTATATGTCAGTGGCATTAACTCTTTTCTCCAATGTATCTCAGTAACTTAACTTATTTCATTGTAAATATAAGTCTCCCTATGGGATATATATTCCATATTAGTCTCTAAATTGTTGACAACCTGCCACACCTTTGTCAAGGTTCCTGAGGAAGGGGTGCTTGGGTGCAAGCAGCCTTATTCATAATAGCCAGAAACTGGAAAGAACCCAGATGTCCCTCAACAGAGGAATGGATACAAAAAATTTGGTATATCTACACAATGGAGTACTACTCAGCTATTAAAAACAATAAATATATGAAATTCCTAGGCAAATGGATGGATCTGGANAAAAAAAAAAAAAGAAACAACTCAAAGTCAATGATGGATGCAAGCTGACAACGCTGTAGTCTTTTCAAAATACCCTCTAGAAGCTTTCTGCTTGAGGTAGCTCTCTACAAAAGAATTCTCTAGATAGCTCTTGGGTTCTCTGACCAAAGACAGAGGATCTGCTAGGAAAAAAATTCTAAAAGAGCTGTAACAGCTATCTAAATAGTTTTTTGGTTTTCCAACCAAAGTCAGAATACCTGATAGAAAAATTCTGAAAGAGATATAATACCTCTACAATCATCTCTCTCTAGGTAACTCACTCTTGCAGAACAAAGATAAATATTTATACATTAATTCAGTCATAAACCCAGGTTTTTTTTTCCTTCGATTATCTTATGAATCAGCATTCTATGACCTTAGCCCTTTGATTCTTAAAAAAAAACACAGCAAATCACAGCTTGTCTTTTACTTTCTTTCCATTTTTTCCTTTTTTTTTTAAAACATAGCAAATGATTTCAGAGATCTGACTGCCTTTGTAAGTACAAACAATAAGTTTAGCTGGGTGGAGTCTTGAGATCACCACTCCCTTAAATCACTTTATCCCCCTCCTTAATATTTTTCTGAGAAGCTTGCTCATTAACCCGGCTTCCACTTTTCTTTTAAGTCTGTGAAGCCCCTCATACAACTCATCTTGCAACCTTATATTTCACGTAGTTGAGAAATCCTGCAAAAGACAGCTTTTATATACTGATTTATATTTTATTGAACTCAAGCTTTCAGAGTTCTTTCCCACAGCCTTAAGGGCTGTTCTGGAAGTCTCAACATCACAGAGACACATTATTGCTTCCTGGAATCATTCTGTTTGTAATTATAATGGAGTCATGAACCTTAGAAGGAAAACGTTTCCCAAAGAGGAGCATAAAGTATAATATATATATTATCATGCAAACAAACCTTAAATGTAACAACCATCAGCACTCATGGATGCCTATGCCCCACTGGCCCTGCTCCTAGGAAAAGAACTTTCTCATGATGACCCTTCTGAGGCCATGCAGGGCTTGGCAACAGATGCCAAAAATAGTAATATAAAAAAGAATTTACTTATTGAAGAATGTTTTGCTGTTAACTTAATGTGTTATGATTATATCAAGAAAAGATGTATTTTCATTATTTTGGGAGAAAAGAAAACTACCATTTTACTACAAATAGTAATAGTCAGATAAGTGAGGTAATTTCTTTTTTTCAATCTTTCTGTTATATTTACTAAGGTCATCATATGACTAATTATGAATGAGCTGAAAGTACAATGATTTTTCAAGGTAGAACAAAAAATGAATGTCTCAGGAAATCTTGTATTACTTTGTTTCAATACAATTATTTACAATTACTTTAAATGTTCTAATACAATTACTATCTTCTAAAGGATATAAACTTCTCCAATATAGAACATTTTCATCCTCTTTCAGCAGAAGGGTGAAAGATATGAAAATGTGATACACACATACAAAGAAATGCACTTTGGTTACTATTAAATATAAGAAACATACATAGATTTTTTTTTTTCAGCTAGAGAAGGGTGATTATAGACAACCAAACTTTCTATAGATTTCATATTACTAATAATATTGATTTCTTTATTTAAAATTCACTGATATAAGGTACATGTATTCAATAATGACTGCAGAATATGCAACAGTTTGTTTTATTTATTTCATCTTTTAAATATTTGACAAGCAACATATAATATATGTAAATAATTGAATATTCTAAACATATTGAACAGTAATAATAATCTGTTTACTTGCTTAGTTCGAAGATAGCAAAATTGATTAGATCATATTGTTGTTCCACCTATAGAGTTGCAGACCACTTTAGCTCCTTGGGTACTTTCTCTAGCTCCACCATTGGGGGCCCTGTGTTCCATCCAATAGATGATTGTGACAGTCCACTTCTGTATGTGCCAGGCATTGGCATAGCTTCCTTCCTTCCTTCCTTCCTTCCTTCCTTCCTTCCTTCCTTCCTTCCTTCCTTCCTTCCTTCCCTGCCTCCCTATCCCTCTCTCTCTTTCTCCCTCTCTCTCTCCATCCCTCCATTTCTCCCTCACTTCTTCTCTTACCCTGTCTCTCCAGGATGCATTTTACTTTATCTTTGCCTCTTCAATATGATTTTTCAGAAAAAAAGCACATATCACTTCTTTTAACTTTATCCTGACTTTCCTTGCATTTTGACTCCTTTAGCCTTGCCCACGTACTGTAGGATCCATTTCTTAACATGCCACAGGCTTTTCTCATATGACCCAGTACACACTTTACTTGGTATTTCCTTATAGGAAATAAAGAATTCTATACAAACAAAATAATAGAAATGAACATTTATAATGGATTTAGTTAGAATCATTTCAAATATTCGGAGATGTACAGATAACGTATAAAAAGCACATGAAATGAAATATTAATCTAGTTACTAATAAATATGAAAAAGAAACTCTATTATGGTCAGGAAAATTAGGGTGATTACCACAAAGTGAACTTTTTTTAATCATAAAAATCTGACAAATGGTTGAGAAGACAGATATGATTCATGTAATTAACTATATATATAGATATACATATACATATATATGTGTATGTATACATTTATATAAATGTATACATACACATATATATTTCACTTTCCCTATATCTATATATGACTTGTTATAAGTATATATACATAATTTAGTATATGAACTATATACATTGTTCACAGTACTATGTAAATCATAATGTTTTGGGTATTAAAATAAATCTATGAATAAATGAGATACCAAGATACAGGAAAACCTAGTGTTTGATACTATATATTTTAAATTAAAGTCACACTGAAAGTCCATGTAGTGTACTATGGCGTATTATAACAGAGTAAGACCAGAGAAAGTGAAGGAGAAGTGAGAAGGAAGAAGTGCAAGACACATATTTTTTCAGTCAGTGACACCTTTGTCATCCTATCAAAATTTGTCATGAATTTTTCAATTTTTAGTACAACTCATTTATTATATTTTTATTTTTAGTTTAAAATAATTTATCTAAAATATTCAATAGAAAAACAAAAATAGAAATAATATACTGTAATAATTTGTAAATATTCACATAATCTTCTAAATATATGTAATTGACAATAAAATAATACAAAGCATTTATATATTAATACAGAATAATCAAATTTTATTGTAATAAAATATATACTGACTTATTAAATAATTATTAAGCACCTATTACATTTAAAATGCTTCTGCTTATAATGTCTTTATGGGTACTTTAATAATTTCATGTGTTTAATTCTAGGCTTCTACTCCCTATAGTGAGAATTTTTGGTTCTTTAAAAATCCAGTTATGTTGTGTAATTATGTATGGTTTTAATCCCAGGTGTGGTATATATGGCTGCTTCAGATAAAATTGTTGTCAGTTTTAAAGCTTGGCTTAATTAAATATATTAATCTGTGCATATAGAAATAATAAGAACCTCAGAAATGCTAGGGAGAATGAATTTCAGTTTCTAAAACATTTTTATTAAGTTTGGTATTAAAAACATTGATGTGTCTCTGTTCTCATCACAACCCACTCCTCCCACCACCTGCAAATAAAAAGTGGGATGGGAATTGATAAGGGTGGCAGATATAAATGCCCAATAAAGCAACCCAAAATATATGGTCACAAATGGCACCTAAGTGCTAGGCATAATAGGAAACTAGTTTTCAGATGCCCTAGATAAAGAGGCAAGGGACTAAGGAAAGGGTATTATTCTGCTTCAAGACATCAGGGAAAGTTTATTGTGATTACTGCTGTTGGGTTTTCTCTTGCTCTTTTCTTTTCTTTTCTTTTCTTTTCTTTTCTTTTCTTTTCTTTTCTTTTTTTCTTTTTTTTAACCAGAGGTTGTCTTCTTCTTCTTCTTCTTCTTCTTCTTCTTCTTCTTCTTCTTCTTCTTCTTCTTCTTCTTCTTCTTCTTCTTCTCTTCTTTTCTTCTTCTTCTTCTTCTTCTTCTTCTTCTTCTTCTTCTTCTTCTTCTTCTTCTTCTTCTTCTTCTTCTTCTTCTTCTTCTTCTTCTTCTTCTTCTTCTTCTTCTTCTTCTTCTTCTTCTTCTTCTTCTTCTTCTTCTTCTCCTCCTTCTCCTCCTTCTCCTCCTTCTCCTCCTTCTCCTCCTCCTCCTCCTCCTCCTCCTCCTCCTCCTCCTCCTCCTCCCCTCCTTTTATTCTGTCTCAGAAAAGGTTGGGGGATGGCTGAGCAATTGGAAAAGTTGCTAGTAGATATGGAGGATCTGAGAAAAATCAAACAAACAAAAGTGGATGAAATGGGAAAATCAGAAGAGTCACTCTGTTATCTTGTTTTTGAAAGGGTTGCAGATTGGCTGTGCAACTGGAGAGTAAAGGGTAGAGGTAGAAGCACTTGTGAAGTGAAGGAAAGAATGGGAACAGAAAAGTTCAGATCTCCTGACTGAGAGTGGGTATTTCTTCCAGGATGAAATCAGGAAGCAAAGTGAACTAGAAAGCAGATCAAGGCCTTGTCTTGAACTTGGTACTTTGATTCAAAGTTCATGAAGCCTTTAGATGAGGCAGGGAGCTGGGAGGAACAGAAGGCAGTTCAGAGTGGAAGGATTACAGAAAAAAGAGCTCTTGCTGTTGAAAAAAAAAATAAGAGTTAACCTTGAGCCAACTGTGCTACACAGGATAGCCTAGAGTTACAAAATTACCATCAGTTTTCCCCAGTAATTGTGCAGCACATGCCCGATAAGATAATGGTGATGATCAAGTTTGTGATGATATAATGTAGCATCCTATAGAAAGAAAAGATTTGAGGAGTTTTAAATGGGCTATTATTTCCTGCAGAATGCATTCCCCTTTTGTTAAACAAATATTAAGTAACTGCACTACCCAAGACTGGAAAATTCAGTAGTAGTTATGCTACAGGCCTGTCAGTAGTTACAATGTAAGCAGTTACAATGGTTAAGGATGTAGAACAAGAAAGCCTTGAATACTGAACAAATAGAGCAAGGGAAATGAAAATTGTTAAAGATCAATTGCTTGGTGAAGTGAGATATTCCGACCTACAAGAACAGATTCAGTTTGATGATGTCCTTATAGAGCAATGTTACTTGGTAGCTTGTTTTGTTTTGTTTTGTTTTGTTTTGTTTTGTTTTGTTTTGTTTTTGAGACAGGGTTTCTCTGTATAGCCCTGGCTAGAGCTTAGGAAATGTCAAGGAGTTCAGGATCCAACTTGTCACAACCCACGTCTCCAACCAGCAGAGACAATGGAAAGAAAGACATGGACGCCAAAGCAGGCTCATGCAGCTTCTGCTTTATTCTGGGACTGCCCACAATTTATCCCCTTCAGTTCACTCACGTCACCTTATACCACACTAAGGGGTCCAATCATAGACACGCATGCCCAAGGCACAACTTTAGTGTGCAGGCAAGCCTCTAATGAATAGGCTGATAGTATGGTATCACAGGGCATTACACCATATATCATGCCAGTTACACTAGCTGCTTCTACTGCGCATGACTGAGACTGGGACAAGCAAGGAAGGTCATGGGGCTTGGCATAGAGCCAGGGTGCCATCTTGGCCCATGCGGCCGTGCCCGCTTCCCACACAACTCATTCACTAAATTTTGCAAGGTTCAGGGGAAGCCTTCACAGATTTCTTGCACACATAGTTTTTTAGCTGTAAACAAAGTAGCATTGGTTTCTAAATCCAGACAGGTATTGATAGACATCCAGCAATACCACTCCTGGACATATACCCAGAAAATGTTCCAACTTGTAATAAGGACACATGCGCCACTATGTTCATATCAGCCTTATCTATAATAGCCAGAAGCTGGAAAGATCCCAGATGCCCATTAACAAAGTAATGGATACAGAAAATGTGGTACATTTATACAATGAAGTACTCCGCAGCTATTAAAAACAAATAATTTATGAAATTCTTAGACAAATGAATGGATCTGGAGGATATCATCCTGAATGAGGTAA
This sequence comes from Mus minutoides, assembly GCA_902729485.2. Classification (NCBI taxonomy): domain Eukaryota; kingdom Metazoa; phylum Chordata; class Mammalia; order Rodentia; family Muridae; genus Mus; species Mus minutoides. Next base: position 127,687 of record LR751030.1, read on the forward strand.
CCAAATCACAAAAGAAAACACAAGATATGCACTCACTGCTAAGTGGATATTAGTTTAGAAGCTCAGAGTATCCAAGATACAAATTGCAAAACATATGAAACTCAAGAAAAAGGAAGACCAAAGTGTGGATACTTCCATCCTATGAATTTTAGAAAGTGTAGGGGTAGGAAGTAGATCTGGAATGATATGATCAAAGGGCATTGCATAAATGTATGACATTATCAAAGAATTAATTAAAATGTAATATTCAAAAAGAATTGTGAATACTGATTACAAGAGAGTTATTAGACCATTAATGGCATGAGTAACACCAATGGATTAGTGGATAATGGATACAATTGACATTCTCTTTCATGAGAAACATACCCATATCATAGGACAAGCTATAGCTAGGGGTATCAGATATTAAAATTGCTGGTGCTTTCATTGAAGTGAATTAAGTCATTTATAAAGATATTATGATGAGGTTGGATCTCAAAATGGCCAATGCAATAACTGAGAAATATGCTATTTTCTACTAGAGATGAGAACAAGTTGTTTCTAGTGGCAATGAGTTCTGTTTTACTTTATTTATTTATTTATTTATTTATTTATTTATTTATTTACTATTTATTTATTTATTTATTTAAAGCCTTTAGATAGTTGGATAGATAGATAGATAGATAGATAGATAGATAGATAGATAGATGACAGATAGATAGATAGATAGATAGATAGATAGATAGATAGATAGACTTCCTGGTGTTTGCTGCACTGTGGCAAATGGTATCATTGGACTAATGAATGCAGTTCCAGAAGGAAAATACAAGGGCAATCTCTTGCTATTAGGAAACAGAATTGGGGGTCTGCCATCTGAGGACACACAGCAAAAAAAGATACAAGCTGTTTCCCTGTGATCTTCCAGGAGATAAGAAGGAGGCAGAAAAACTGCAACTAAGTATTGCTGATAAAAAGAACCTCTGGTGGAATCACCACGCCTGACCTCAAACTGTACTACAGAGCAATCGTTATAAAAACTGCATGGTACTGGTACAGCAACAGACAGGTAGATCAATGGAATAGGATCGAAGACCCAGAAATGAATCCACACACATATGGTCACCTGATCTTTGACAAGGGAGCTAAAACTATCCAGTGGAGAAAGGACAGCATTTTCAACAAATGGTGCTGGCACAACTGGCAGTTATCATGTAGAAGACTGGGAATTGACCCATTCTTATCTCCTTGTACGAAGGTCAAGTCTAAGTGGTTGAAAGATCTCCACATAAAACCAGAGACACTGAAACTTATAGNACCCAAGGAGCGGAAGGGGTCTTCAACCCTCTAGGTGGAAGAATAACATGAACTAACTAGTGCCCCCTGCGCTCATGTCTCTAGCTGCATATATGGAAGAAAATGGCCTAGTTGGTCATCATTGGGAGGAGAGGCCCCTTGGTCATACAGACTCTATATGCCCCAGAACAGGGGAATGCCAGGGCCATTACGTGGGAGGGGGTGGGTAGGGGAGCAGGGCGGGGACGCGGGAGGGTAAGGGAAAATTCCTGGATAACATGTGAAATGTAAATGAAGAAAATATCTAATAAAGAGGAAAAAAAAAGAAAAAAAATCACTGGTGTTTAAGGTTCTTTACCTTCAATAACAGTAGGGACATAAGGACAAAAGGGATAAATATTTTGTCTCCTTAAAAAAGAATAAAGAATGTGTATTATTGTATCTCCTTCTATACTACAAAGCAACAAGTCTCAACTTTTTTACATTGGTATGGATTATTGTATATTGATAGAAATTTAAGGTTATATTAGCTACAACACACTGCATATATGTTTCCACTTTTGTTTAAGGTATTATACATAGGCAGCTCAACTCATTCAAATTTTTAATATAAATCTGAAGTCCTTGAAAGTTGCTAGTATAAACTGTCTAGGATAATTAATAAATTCAAACTAGTAGATATTTACCTACAAATAATCAAGCTTGTAGTCTTCTTTTGTAAAAGCTTAAGTAATTTCAGAAATAAGCTTTGTTTAGACTCCTTTATATGTTTCCAAAGTTAAGCAGAAAAGCATATAGCTAAAAATAAGCAACTTTTGTCTGTTCAGATATACTTTAGATAGATAGATGATAGATAGATAGATAGATAGATAGATAGATAGATAGATAGATAGATAGATAGATAATCATCCAATATTAAAATATTTCAGAGATCTACAGACTATGATATTTAAGATGTTATCAGAATAAAAGGCTTTTCTGACATAGGGATACATCATCTCCTGGTAGCACATCAGTCTACTGCAAAGAACATGATGGGCACTGAAGAACCTCTTCATGGAATTTGCTTCAATTATGGCAAAGATGACCACTGGGCAAAATAAACATACCCCTTGCCTCAACTGATGACTGCATGCTGCCCAAACTGTGGAAAAGAAGGACACTGGGAAATCAATTGACATATTCTGACAAAATATGATGGTCTTTCAAAATTCACATTAAGTTTGTCAGATATTCTGGCTCTGTCATCTAAAGACTGGGTGCTCCACCAGTACAGAGGAACCCTGCATTACTATCCAAATAACCTGCAGTCTCTGCCATTTCTCTTCTTTGGGAAGCTGCTTGCTTCTTGATTCTTGTTTTTCCAGATAATACTGATCCTTCTTGGGTCTCTATTAACATTTAGGACTAGATTTTTATAGTCTTACAGTTTCCCTTATTAAAGATTAAAGACATAAAAGCTAAAGTATTTAGGATCTAACAAAATGTTTAAGGTTTAAAACAGATGTTTTAGGCTGCTAAATGCACATTATTATTAAAAAATATATTTAGGCAAAGAACTTTGGATTCTTCAAGATAGAGTACATAGTGGAATAGTTTTTTTTTTTTTTTAAGGTTGTTAATACAAATAGACTGGTCATTGTAAATATAATTCTTACCTGATAGTTCTCATAATTGTTCTTATGGTATATAGCTGACTGATATAAGAGAAAAAGCCAATATTTGGACTAAAGAAGGAAACGTAGTGAGAATTTTAGTTTCTTTAAAACCCCAGGTATGTTATATTATGGTCTTGTTTTAATCCTGGATTCGGGGTATACTGCTGCTTCAGATTGTCCATGGCTGATAACTATGCTTTTTATCATACTCTAGAAGGATGTGATTTTTTTTTTCTTGCCAGCTTCAGATATAGTTTATGCTTGGAATTCTGGGTACTCTTGAGAATGGATAAATGTCAGAGCCCTGAAGAGGCAGGCTGTAGCTACTGCCCTCCCTGCTGTGGGCCCCAGCTGCTGCTGGTAGTCCCTGCTGCTACTTTGGCTAGACTGGTAGTTTGCTAGTTCTCTGGAATGCTATTTAGCAATATCCTGATAATAAAGTTTGACCTTGCCCCTGGAAACTTCCTAATCAGCAGGAAATAGTGTGAAGAAGCATATACCCCCTTTTCCCTCTGACATTTTTTCTTCTACCTAGTGTTGAAGGGGTTGAAAGAGATTGAGATGCAGAGGGTGGTAGATGTAAGAACCCAATAAAGTAGCCAAAAGATACAGTTCCACTTTGAGAATGTCCTGTGTTTAAATGCAGGAAACTCCTCCCCCATACTCTTCCTAAATCAAGCCCCTATAACCCATTCAACCATTCTGGTGTCTTTGTATTTTTCTTTTCAAATAACAAATCAATTTATATTTCTCAAGTATTCATGGATGTATGGATTATTCTGCTTGAGCATAGTTGACTTAAAACAGGCTATACACTTAGAAATCTTTCTCTCTTCTCAATCTCTCCTCTCTCTCTCTCTGTCTCTCTCTGTCTCTCTCTGTCTGTTTTTGTCTCTGTCTCTCTCTCTCTCTCTCTCTCTGTCTCTCTCTATCTCCCTCTCTCTCCCCCCCTCTCTCTCTCTGTGGATAACACTTGGCAAATATTCTATGACTGAGATGGAATTGTATGCCCAACTTCCATCTCCATGTTAATATTTAGGTTTCTGGGCTTTGAGGCTATCTGTTGAGTTCATCAAGTATAAACTGCTCACATGTACTCATTCTCTCTCTCTTTCTCTTACACTCATTCTGCCACATCATCTGCAATAGTCCCCAAACCTTGGGGTGAAGTGAGGTATTTGTGATCCATCGCTACTTTTTCTCTCTCATTGTATGCACCTTGAGTATAATTTAGTTTCCTGTTTGCTTGTTTACATTTTTAGCATGTGTGCACATAAACGCATAGGCATGTCAAAACATCCTTATGGTGATCATAGGACAAACAGTGAGTCCTCATTGTCTCTTTCAACCACATGGATCTAAGGGATAGTCTTCAGTTTTCCAGCCTTCATAGCAACTACCATCAACTGCTGAGCCATTTTGCATGTCCAATGCCAATAAAATTTTACTATACAAAAAGTAAAACCTAATAAATTCTATAGACTTCAATAATGAAGAATTATTTAGCACTTGTAGCAAATAAGCTATAATATAAAGTAAGTTACAAATGAAATAAGGAAAGGGAGCCACACTGTAACAGTAGAAGGAAAGGCAGACATGACAATTCTTTTTTGTTTGTTTGTTTGTTTGTTTGTTTTGTTTTATTTTTTTCAAGACAGGGTTTCTCTGTATAGCCCTGGCTGTCCTGGAACTCACTCTGAAGACCAGGCTGGCCTTGAACTCAGAAATCCTCCTGTCTCTGCATCACAAGTGCTGGGATTAAAGGCGTGTGCCACCATGACCGTCGACATGACAATTCTTACTGATAATAGTGCAACTTTTCAGCAAGAGAATACATCTGTTAAAATAATCCATGTATTCTAATCAATTTTCTATCTTATAGAATGAAAAATAGGCACATAATATATTCTTGAAGTTGTAATCAGGTTGTGTACCACATATTCTGCTAATAAGTACTTGTTTACACTGTGATAATAGCTAGTCTGCAGGCCTCATTTCCTGATTGATGAAAAGGGCATATTTTTATCCACCAATTATTTTTCTAGATTTAAATTGTGTGACTGTGTGCTCAGATTATAGCACTCACAACAGATGCCATCATTTATAGTCACCTTTTAAAGTGTGTTCTCATTCTCTGCTTGTTCATGCACCTTACAAACAAAAGGAGCTTTCTTACAGCAGCATTGATTTTCAAGGAGTTAAATTATTTTAGATGACTTTTTTTTTTTTCTTGAGAAATCTGCACACAATGTTCCTGGGGAATTTAACAAATGGCATTTCTCATTTGTTCCATATTTAGTACATTTGAATACTAAATAATAAATAATAAAGAAACAGTTGGTTTACATCTCACTAACTGGATAAAATATTACAAGCATTTTGTTGAGCAACAGCACTTAGCCTTGAGGGTAAAACTTGACCTAATGAAGGATCTGGTTCTTTATTGACAAAATATGTTCAACTGTCTTGCTACTTTCTATCACGATCATAAAATGCATCTCTGGAGTTTGCAGTAAAAATAAAAGCATCCACTAGATGTGAGTTTAAAGGAGATAAATAAATAAATAAAAATTTAAGGTTTTCAAGACTAGCATCTGATAACACATCAAGATTTTTATATAAGTAACATTTTGGATCTCATACATTCAGGCTAATGAGTGGGTTGCTGGCCTCCTTCAATGGTACTTACGCTTCCTTATCTCATGAAGTATACATGAGTATGTTCCTTTGTACTTGTATTGAACATGGTGTATATACCCAGTTATTAAAGCGTTGACACTAAAGCTCAGATTCCATCAACCACATAAAAAATGAATAAGTCTATGTTCTCCAGTTATGAGGAGGCAAAAACAGGTGGATTACCAGTTGCTAATTCGAGGGTCTAGTGAGTGAACCTGTCTCACAAAAACAAGGTATAGATTGACTGAAAAAGGCACTGGACATTAACTTTTAACCTCCACACAGATGTATTCATTATTGTGCAAGCCCTAGGACACATATGATCATCCTTACCTTCATCATATGCACACAGAACATCGATATCTCCTTTAGACTTGGTTCTTCATTTGCTATTGCTTCTTTGCACAAACTTTGACCTCATTGATAGTCCTATAAGGTCAGTTCCTTCGGACATAAGTTGTTATGTAGTGACCTTAAGGGCAATCCTGTCCTGATGGGTTGTACCCACCAGTAAAAGGAGGAAAGTCAGTGTCATAGTGATAGGGACCCAACTAAATATTACGGCCGAAATAGGTTCCTCCCTTGGAGTCCTTGGTTTGAATGAATTGTTCTGTTTTTGTTTTGCAAAACAAAACAAACAAACAAACAAACAAAAAACAATGATGACATCCAATAGCTGCAGTATCCAAAATGTAGGGTTCATGCTCAATAAAGAATCAATTTACTTGTTTTAAAACTGTCCATATTCACACACTCAATTTTTTTTATTCTTATGTTGACTCTCATTTCTGGGTCTTCAGACACCAGTTTAGAAGACAATATTGTTGTACCTTTCTGTGGCATATCAAGGCATTTTAATACATAAAAATAATGTATAGTAAAAAATAAATTAATTAGCATCATATATCACATCTCTTAATAATATTTTTCACATGTTAGGAATTTAATATTCACTAAAAATATAGAAAACAAAAACATTACTATAAAATGAATTTTTCTGTCTCTTATTCTGTGATTCTCTCCTTAATACTTACAAAGAGTATATAAATATAAAATAAAACATCCAGAAAGTCCACTTGAAATGTATACAGTTTACTGTAATTAATAATCTGTCATGTGAATAAGTTCTTTAAAGGGTTACAATGAGGGTTTCATAATGACCAAATATTTGACCTTTCTTGCCAGAGGTTCTTGGATTCTTTAAAATGCCAGGTGCATAGGGTGTCAAGGTGGATGCTCTGAGCACAGCACAAAGGTCCTTTTCCAGAGAGCTCTCCCAGAAAGCTAGGAATATTAAGCATACTGGATTGTCAAGTGAAGGAAAAGGACATAAAATCTATTTTTCCATTAAGAAAGCAAGTAATTGAAGGTGATTAGCAGCCCAATTATCTATATTATCTGTTGGGTAAGGCCATATAAAGCTCCTAAAAACAGGACAGGTGGTGGTTAGTAATCTAAATGACTTTTACAACCAGGGACTCTACAAGCTCATATGATAATGGTCAAAGATACCTCGTAGTTTAAATGATCTTTGTATTATCTAATTTATCACAGGCTTTCCTAAGATCGACAGTTAGAACCAGAGATGACTAATAGCCCAAAAGATCTTTCCACTCTCTCTATGACTGAGACAGACCTGGCCCTTAGGCCCTTAAGCTGGTACAGGTAGTTTATATGAAGAACCCATCTTCTTGGAAGAAATGACATGTACCCTGAGTTGAGTTTCAGTACAATCCTGCTTTCTTGTGTACTGGGGTTTGAGTTATACCTTCAAACTTTTTTTTTTAAAGAAATTATACTGGAATTAAATTTACTAACAATAAAGTGCCTGGTATCAGACTCCCAAAGTTTGATTCAGGTTGAGAAATTTAATCTGAACTGTGTTTACCTTCTCACCTCTTCCCAGTTTATTTTCTTGCCTTCCATGACCACCTCCAGGGTTCCACTCAGTTGGTGTTTTGTTCCCTCAATGTATAGTAACCCCTTCAAACTTAATTTTATATGAAAAAGTATACATTTTAAGAAGCTACTATAGTAAGTCATTATATGCCTGTTTCGAAAGGTCTTTAGTTTCAGTTACCCCTCCTTATATCCAGCCCTCATCCAGGCTTGACACAAATTCTAGTCACTGCCGGAACATCTTTTGACCTTTGGTAACTGCTGGGAGGGAGATGGTCAGTTTTCTTTAATTACATGATGGCTGGTAGGTTGGAAACATAGTTGGGCAGGCTGCTCCTAAGACTACATGGCAACAAAAGAATGAACTCAATGTGGAACAAAGACAAGAAGGAGGAAGAAACCTAGGATGAGGATGAAGAGGAAGAGGATGAGGAGAGGAGGATAAGCACTAGGATCAAGAGAAAGAAATGAAATCTCAAATTAGGGTGGGAATGGATGGGAGGATGGAGAGTTGGGGATGACAGAAATGTAGGGTGAATATGTTCAAAATGTATTAAATAAAATCTTTAAATAATGACTAAAACATTGCTTTAAAAAGACCTAAAAATAGTTAAATACTCATAATGCATTCTCCCCAAAAGAAGATATTTAGTCACTCCGAAGAGCATGCAAGTAGCAAGGAAAGCAGCTCCATCTTTTTTTTTTCCCAATTTTTATTAGATATTTTCTTCATTGACATTTCAAATGTTATCCTGAAAGTTTTCTAAACCCTCCCCCATCGCCCCACCCTGCTCCCCTACTCATCCACTCCTATATCTTGGCCCTAGCATTCCCCTGTACAGGGGCATATAAAGTTTGCATGACCAAGGGGCCTCTCTTTCCAATGATGACCAACTAAGCCATCTTCTGCTACATATGCAGCTAGAGACACAAGCTCTGGTGGTACTAGTTAGTTCATATTGTTCTTCCTCCTATAGGGTTGGAGAGCCCTTCAGCTCCTTGGGTACTTTCTCTAGCTCGTCCCTTGGGAACCCTGTGTTCCATCTATTAGCTGACTGTGAGCATCCACTTCTGTGTTTGCCAGGCACTGGTATAACCTCCCACAAGACAGCTATATCAGGGCCCTTTCAGCAATATCTTGCTGGCATATACAATAGTGTCTGTATTTGGTGGCTGATTATGGGATGGATCCCTGGCTGCAGCAGTCACTGGTTGGTCCATCCTTTTGTTTCACCTCAACACTTGATCTCTGTAACTCCTTCAATGTGTGCTTTGTTCCTAATTCTAAGAAGGGGCGAAGTGTCCACACTTTGATCTTCATTCTTCTTGAGTTTCACGTGTTTAGCAAATTGTATCTTGCTCCATATTAATATGAGTGAGAAAAGCTTCAGACTGTGATTTCAGACTTACAGCATCAATTCTAAGGGAAGTAAAATTACATTATCTAAACAATGTTATACAAGCTACTGTTATGTCAGGGTGACCATCAAGCTGGCTGACTGAAATGTACAGAGCATAAGGGTGTTTTCACTCAATGTAAATCTCATCAAACTTTTTTTGTTTATTATTGCGCATGACTGAATGCTTACAGTCTTGAGATTCCTTTCTCTCTCTCTCTCTCTCTCTCTCTCTCTCTCTCTCTCTCTTTCTCTTTGTGTGTGTCTATGTGTGTGTGTCTGTGTGTCTCTGTGTGTCTCTGTGTGTGTGTGTGTGTGTGTGTGTGTGTGTACAGATAGATATGTCTGTACATGCTTGTGGTAGCCAGAGAACTAACTTCAGTGTCATTCTAACTACCTGTTTAACATCAAGTGTCTCGTCTCTCTTGTTCTATAGCTCACTGACCAGGGTGTATAAACTGATCATGAGCTCCAGGAACTGAGCTCTTCTGCAAGTGCTGTGACTCCAACTGGGAACACTACACTGAGTTTCATTACATCTATCTTGGGGACTGAACTTATGTTCTCATGCACAGCAAGCAATTTTTCCACTAAGGAATATCCTTAGTTCCTTTTGTGAAACAGTTTCTTATTTACTTTTCAAAGGCTTGAGCTACTAGTATATTCTTTTTGTTCTTTTATTAACTGTTATTCCTTTAAGCATAACATGTGTGAAAATCATACTCACTTGCTTATGATTTTCATATCTGCTGAAATATGATTGTACGCCTTTTGACCTGTATTTATATACACATACAGATACACACTCATACACACACACACACACACACACACACACACACATATATATATATATATATATATATATATATATATATATATATATATATATATATAATCTCATTTTATTCATACAGGAGATCAGCCTGCCTCTATTTACCAAGTGCTGGGATTACAGGTGTGTGCCACCACTGCCAGGCTTACTTTTCATAAAACATTTCTTTTATGGAATATGCAATTGTTTATTTTTTCACTTGAGAAACACTCATTTAATGAGGCTAACAAGAATTAAATATTTAAAAATATTTTGACAACTTCCTAGCAATATCTTTTATATATGTGCCATAGATAACTCATACACCATTCTTAAATGCATACAGTTTCACGAAATCTCCAGAGAAGGCAATGGCTTAAGAAGGCTGGCAATAATGGACCCATAGTGTGTGTGTGTGTGTGTGTGTGTGTGTGTGTGTGTGTGTATCCTTCATAATGTCTGATGATGCATGGTTCATAGCTATCAGTGTCCAGATACACTGGTATGATAATTCTGACAAAGAAAATGTTTTGCTTTAATTTATTATATGCCATTTAATATGTTTATGATTACAGTCTTGTTTGTTTACTTTTGAGAGAGATCTTAAACTTGTGTGGATAGAGAGACAGAGGGGATCTGGAAGGACTTGTGGAAAGAGAAGAACATTACTAAGAATATTTTAAACTTGAAAATTATTTTAAATAATAAAACATAATAAGAAAAGAAGTGAATAAAAAGGAAAATTGCTTCAAAATTTTAAAGATGATATCTCCCCACTGGTTTCTACATGAACAGTTAGTTAGGATTACTTGCCTTGAGCAATAAGACAAATGTTCCTGAGCTCCGCATCCCCTCAGTGTATTTAAATTGATATCTTCTGAAGCTATTTCCAAGTAACTCTCTCAATTTGTGTAGAGGGTTAGAAATGAACAAAACTTTCCTCTTCTCATTGCTGTATACACCCATATGACTAAAGACTCAAATCAGCTAATGCTGTATTTACCATGTCCAATCTAGGCAGCGCTTTGGGAATATCTAGAAACAGAAAAGTTACTTTTAATTCCAGGGCAATTATGACTTCTAAAGGAAAGTGGATCTTAAGGAAAACAATTGGTAAGTACTGCAGTGCTTGTGAAGGTCGTAAACAGACTTTTTTAGATGGTAAGTACTCTTTTTTTTTCTGCTTTGAAGTTAAGTATCAGAATTGAAGTGCATTTGATGAGATACCAATTTGTTCAAATCCTCTAAAATCTATGAAAACAAGGCAAGCCCAATACAGAAAAAGAGAGTGAATGGGTTTTGTTTTGTTTTGTTTTGTTTTGTTTCGTTTTGTTCTGTTTTATGTTTGAATCATCTCTTTACCTGCCTTGTTCCCGTGTCATGTGTTTCTTCTCTTCTGATGCTAGTTATTCTTTTCAAATGCTTAAATGTATTTTTAATACTTATCAACTTCATTTTGCCAGGGATGAACTGCTTTGTTTGTAGCGACAAGTGACAGAACTGACTATCTACCGGAGAATAAAAAGAACACATTGCACACATGTTCTCTGTGGGAGGTAACTGTGACCCAGCTGTTTTCTTGTTTATTATTTAAAACAGTGTTTAAATTTAAATACATTTCATCGATTTGTTCCCCTCCCCCAAGTCCTCGCAGATTTTCTCTAGGCCTTCCATAAATACCCAACTGCAAGTTCTTTCTCAAAACAACAAATGCATCCTAATACAGCAAAACCTCCAAACCAAGAAAATAAAATTAAACTACCTCAAAAGAAAATATAAAACTGAAATTACACCAAACTGTAAGCAAATGAAATCCATACATAAAAACCATGAAGGTCATTATATGTTAGTCAACACTGCCTGAGCATGAGGCTCGTGCTGCAGTAGTTGACAAAATCATACTATTAGAGAAGACTGGTTTTCCCTCTCCCAAGAGGTATAAGTGGCAGTTGAGTTGTCAACCTTTACCCTAGTGCAGTACTTCTCAATCTTCCTGGTGCTTTGACCCTTTAGTACAGTTCCTCAGTTGATGTATCCCAAATGACGAAGTTATTTTTTGTTGTACTTTGTAACTGTAAATTTGCAACTGTTACGAAATGTGATATAAATATCTGCTATGCATAGTATCTGCTATGCCACTCTGGTGAAAGGGTCATGACCCAAAGGTTGAGAACCAGCACACTAGTGGCTAGATTTTTATTCATGCATTCATTTGTTCTTTCTTTCACGCATTCATTCATGCCTGCATGCTTACTTTTAAAAAAATAACAGAATACAATGAAATAAAACTATCATATCAAAGTCACTCAAAACAAACCAATAGAAGTAAATAGAAAATTGCCCAAGTGAGGTCATAAGCCACAAATATTCACTCATTCTCACACTAAGAATTCTCATAACAACACTAAACTGGACACCATAATGTATATAGAGAGACCCTGTGCATGCTAAGTCTCTGTGAGTTCACATGAGCTCATGTAGATTTAGATGGATGTTGTTTCCTTGTTCCACATATCCTCTAGTTTATACACTTCTTTTTCTTCCTCTTTCACAGAGATTCCCTGTGCTCAGATGGGGGAAGGATTTGATGGAGACATCCCATTTAGGGCTGAAGATTTCACAACTCACAATCTCACTGTAATACCTTACGGTGAGTTTCTATATCTGCTCCCATCTGCTGCAAGGGGAAACTTCTCTGATAATGGTTGAACATGACACTGATCTATCAGTATAGCAGATTATAGTCAGGAGTCATTTTATTACTCCTTTTTTCTTTCTTTTTAGGTCAGTCTTATTTGGTTTTTACACAAGGTTCTTGGGTTATCTAGTCTCCAGTTCTTAGTCACACAAGCCATTATCATGTATGGTTTCAAACTTGTAGAATGGGCCTTAAGTCAAAGCAAATGTTGCTTGGCTATTCTCACAAATTCTGTGTCACCATTGACCTACCTTACCGTACACCATTGTAGATCAGGTGGTTTGGGCTCACTTGTGTTTTTGTTTCTCTTTTGATACCATTCAGAGTGCCTTGTACAGACACTGGAACATATATTTAGGCACTAAATCAAAAATCTTCCTTGTCAAGTAGTTAGTTGTGTAGGCGTTTTATACCACAGGGGCTTTGTTAGTTTTTGGAGAGCAACTTATAGTCTTGACAAAAACCTGGGTTGTTTGGATGGGGATTCCCATATGGCCCCATTAACCAATAATTCCAGTAGGTATAACCCCAATATAGTACTGTAAGCTTTGTTGACCAGAGATGACAATTGGAACTCTGGCTCCCTTATTATTTAGCAATTTCATTTTACTGCCTTCATATATGTATATATTTTAGAAAATTTATGTTGTATTAGATTTTCATGTGGCTCCTCAAATGGCCCTGAATAGTAGCTATCCTTGTCTGTACTCCTTAGCTCATTCATTCTTCTCTCTCCCTCTGCGCTATATCCTCCCATAGCATTCCCCCACATCATCCATAACTATCTATTCAATTTCTCTTTCCTAGGGAGAGCAATCTATGCCACCATTCTCTTACATTTTTAAAGAAATGTATGTGTTGCTTTGCTTCAGTGAAATGAGCTAAGAAAGTATTCTGTTTCTATGGAAAATATATTTTCTTGTTTCAGTAATTTTTTACATCATTCACATATTGAACCTTGTAGAATGTAATGTTAAAATATTAATACAGTGGAACATTTGCTCTCAGGTTTCTACAATAATATATTTAAATATTCTCATAGAGGAAGAGAGAAATTGCTCAGTGCTTAATAGCCATTACTGATTGCTCTTCCAAATGACTAGACTTTGATTCATAGCACCCACTTTTTAAAAAATGATTTGTGGATTTATTAATGGCATAAAATTGAATCACATGAAAATACTTGATAAGACATTCCTTAGAGCTTATTATAGTATATATTGGAACTGCCCTGGTGTTATAGGCACATAATGGATGGCAATCCATTTAGGTGAATATTTGCAACATCATTCCTTTGGATATGATGATGGGTGGATGTATGAGGATGATGGGTAGATCCAATATTGTTGGTAGCAGATGTGATGGGCTTTGGCACTGGGAGTGGTAAGATACTGTCCAGGATTTCTATGGCTTTTGAGTCTTTGAATCCATTGTCTTTCAGAGCTTGCTGGTGAGAAGAGTAAACTTGCATAGGTGAGGATTAAGTGTTTGGCATAGATATTTCCATCCTTAGCTGCTCACCTCTCTGGTAAGGACAAGCAAAGACATGGGACACTGAAGAGAAGGATTATGTAGCCACCACTGTGATTGACAAGACATGAGGAAAAAGAAAATTTGTAGGAAGTTGGGTAAGGGTCAAGACTGAGAAGCTNGTACTTTCTCTAGCTCCTTCCTTGGGAGTCCTGTGTTCCAACTAATAGCTGACTGTGAGCAACCACTTTCGTGTTTGCCAGGCACTGGTATAGCCTCCCATGAGACAGCTATATCAGGTCCCTTTCAGCATTATCTTGCTGGCATATGCAATAGTGTTTATTTTGGTGGCTGATTATGGGAAGGATCCCTGGCAGCCGCTGTCACTGGTTGGTTCATCCTTTTGATTCAGCTTCACACATGATCTCTGTAACTCCTTCAATGCACCCACTTTTGTTGACTCACTATCACCTGGAACTCTAGCCACAGAGAACCTGACACCCTCTTCTGGCTACAGCAGGCATCTCTCCCTTTGTGCACACCATGAAGCACACAAACACAGAGGGGAGAAGAGAAAAAAAAAAAAAAAATAGGGGGGGGCAGAGAGAGAGGGAGAGAGAGAGACAGAGAGAGACAGTGAGACAGAGAGAATGACAGAGTGATAATTCTAACAAACAAGAAAAAAATCATACAAAGACTTTAAATACACTGTACTATAGGTATATCTAATACATTAAAAAAAAAAAAATAAGGGATGTAAGTGTTCCATTACAAATTCTGGAAAAAAGAGGAGCATTGTCTCATTTCCCAGACAAGAACCTGAGGATAGACCATGCTAAATTAATTAGCATTTCTCTTTAAAGAAACTAGGTGTTTATTTATATGTTTATTCACTCTTTTTAATAGTGATACTATTAGAACTTATTTGATGTTTTTATTTTATTTTACAAATTATGATAAGAGGAAAGTATCCAGCATTAAATAAATCAGTAATTTTTGAAATGTATTAAATTTATAAATTTTCAGTATTATACATAATACACTATTCTAAATGTAGTATGTTCTTCAACTTAAGTAAATACTATAAAACTTCTAATCTTTCTTTTGGAACTTTGTTTTACTTTATAGTTTAAACTTAAAATTAATATAAGCATTATGATTGATAACTGAGATGAGAAGTAGTGAACTGATTTATTCAGTGTCAGGTGATTTCTGTTTAAAAGCTCAGGTCACAGAGGAAATGGAAGCTTTAGTTTGCAATCTGTTCCTGATTCCTTCAAAGCAAAGAACAGTTTTTGCACCATTCATATTGACAGGAATCTCCAGCACATAGGTAAGTCTAGTTCAGACTAAAGAAATGCTGGAAACACTTTAGGGTAAGTCTACCAATTATCAGCCAATATGCCCTTGGCCATGGTTCCTGCTTCCTGACTCCTGGCTCCAGTGCTAATATTATTATTATTATTATTATTATTAGTAGTAGTAGTAGTAGTAGTAGTAGTAGTAGTAGTAATTAGTTGATAGTAAAATTATTACTATCTCTGAAAAATAACATAGGTGATTTAAAGAATTGATATTCTCTCCTTTATCATTGTGTACCTTGGAATAGAATGTGGAGTTTGAAGTAAGTAAAAAATCTCTCAAATGAGTTGGTCTTTAACTCCATTTATCGACATTGAAAAATATCTTTTGATGACATATTCTTGGAAATTCTTGTAGTATCCATTTAAAATTGATCTCCCCTCTTAAAAAGGAATTTTGTTCATAATTCCACTTACATTATTTATTTAATTTTTCCATCGATTTAAATTTAGCTGTACTTGTTAAGAAAAATCTCTTTAAAGTTCTTGTGAGACTGACGAGAAAGTTCTCTGTTAAAAAGCATGGCCAAACCTTTTTTACTTAAAATTTCTTTTCCTTTTTTAAAATTATTTTATTTATTTACATTTTAAATGTTTTCCCTCCTCCCAGTTTCCCCTACATAAACTCCTTCCCCGTTCCCCTCCCACTTCCTCTATGAGGGTGCTCCCCAACCTGCCCAACTAGCATTCCCCTACCCTGGGTCATCAAGCATCCTCAGGACCAAGGGGTTTTCTTCCCAGTGATGCCCAATAAGGCCATCCTCTACTACAGAAAATAAATAATAAATATTGTTGCTAATTCCATATAAAAAACGGATTTTTTATACTAAAATTTCTTCATGTTAAATTAGAAAAGTTGAGATAGGGAAAAAGAGAAGGGCAACCCATTTCATCCTCATTGATAAAAGCATTACCTATAAATGTGGTTACAAGTAGATAAGACAAAATAACATAAAATTTGGTCAAATACAGAAGTGCTAAACTCTTTTTTTTATTTTTAATAAATTCTATAAAACCATTCTTATCTTTGTAAAACTTATGTCAAATGAAGAAGTGTTTACTTTCTGATATGAAAATTGAGATAATATCAGAGCTTTAAGGCATATGTATTAGTTCCATGTATTGACTATAAGGAAATAAACATAAATGCTCAGAAAAAAAAGAAATGTACTACCAGTTTTGTTGATATGAGCCAACTCACAAATACTGACAAGATAATTAGCACATTCCCTTTATGTTGTTTATTTATTACCACATACAAGCATTATTTTTAATTATGAATATGCTACTAATATTAACATACTATTCATAAATATTTATCTTTGCTACATTGTGTTTTCAATTATTAATATACAGTTATGGAATATGTTATCAAAGATTTGTTCTGCCTTTTCTGTTTAATATTGGAATAAAGGTTATGCTTAAATAATTATGTTATTAGCATTAGTTTATGGAAGAATATTACTGTGTGTTAGCTAGCCTTAATTATAAGCTTTCCTAAAGTATTAATGTAGATTAGCATCAATTGGTACATCTAAGACACTGATGCAAATGCTCCAGCATCAGGCCTGAGTCAAATACCCAGTTATGATGTTGTTTTAATAATTGTGTAAAGTATGGTTTAGTAATATTTTATTAATTCTTTGTGAGCCTTATGGTTTATATTCTGATCCTATTAACTCCAAATTTCAACATTGGCTCTTCATAAATCTATCCCTGTCTTCCTACCAAACCTCAACTTCTTCTGCTCCTTTTTATTTTTTTCTTTTTAAAAAAATTAATAGTCCATTGACTCCCTTTAGACTTTCCTTAAATGTCTGTGTATACAGCCATTTGCTGAGCATATTTGTTCTACAAGGAACCATAATGAAAAATAAAACTATCATTTCTGACCTCAGAACCCACCAACAATTCATAGCATGTAAATGATAAGTGGAGAATTATGAACTCCTTTCAAGCTCATGCTCGAATATCTACTGGCTTGATGTTCCACAACCATAGCTTCTTTGAATTCAGGAATACAGGGATCCTGTCACATCTAAAAGACATTGTTTCATCCCAGTTCTTCCCTCCTTCTCCCATCATCCTCTTTTGAAGTGCTGCTTAAACTGTGAAGAAAGACCATGCTATAAACGCTGCACATGTGTCTCAACACTCCATAGTAATGTATGTATGTATGTATGTATGTATGTATGTATGTATGTATGTATGCATGTATTTGCATTCAACATTATTTATTGTACAGAGTTTTCTATGATGTAGTCTGAAAGATCCACTAGCATATGGATACAAAGATGCAAATTTAAAGGGCATTTTGATATCCATATAATAACATAAGCGTAGTAATTTCTCCTCTGGGAATTTCATTACTTCAAACATAGATTCTTGATTTGGTTGCAGTATTTTGTGTTTCCTTCTATGGGGTAGCTCTCAAATTCAATTAGAAATTAATTTATGTCCATAATGTTTATGCCTCTATTGTACTCAAGAACATATCTTGTCTTGGGCTCATAGTATTTTCAGCTGATAAGACTATTGGTCATCCTGCCACAACCAGCAACAACCCACGGAGCACCTTCCTGAGTATGATAGCTAGGAGCAGGGAAGACTTTCTTGATCAATACCAACTTCATTTCCTCATGGTCTATGACAAATTATTGTGGTATCTTCAGCAGTAGGTTCTTGCTGTCAAGTTCTTGTGGACATCAAAGATCAATAGTAATAGCTCTTATATTTTGTGTGCCTCCAGGATATCTCTGCCCAACAATATAAGGGAGATATCCCTCACTTAGCACCTGGTCTTTTATATGGCAAGCTATGACATTTTGGACAAGTTTAATCACCTGTATAAGCTAACTCCTATTAAATCATTTATAACCTTTAAAAATTGATGTCCAGGTGGCCTTATTTAAAGCCACTTGGTCTTAGTTTTTCTCTCTTGAATCCTCTTCTGCCTTACCCACTGACCACTCTCACCACTTTAACTTTCTTCACCAGTTTTTCTTGTCCTACATAGCAGCTGTGTTCTATTATTTGTCTTCTTTTACAATCCTTCTTCCTCTTTTCCCACAGTGGTCAATTTCTTCCTTTCTGAATTCTATATATAATCCAAAGAAAACAGAAAAATCGAAAATTTCAGCACTGAGATGCACCTAAGGGTGAGAATCTGTTATGTATGTGAGTACACTCACTGTCTCAGCAGAAGGCATTGGATTCCCTTAACAGATTCACCATGTGGTAGCTGGGAATTGAACTCAGTACCTCTGGAAGAGCAGCCAGTGTTCTTAACCAGTGAGCCATCTCTCCAGCCCTCGAGAATCTGTTATATTTGCCTGTCTTTGACTGGAAAATATCAATCAATACAATGTTTACTAAATTCATCCATTATTCAAGAATGTTTTATACTTACATTTTTCTTTATGGCTCAATACAATTACAGAGAACATTGATACCACATCAGGTTAAAACAATTAAGATGTTTCAAGGTTTTAGCTACTGAGAAGAGATTTTTTTTTTTATGAACACAAGTGAACATTTTTCTCTCTATACTAGAAAATAGACACTCTTTTTGTGTTTGTCAATGGGTACTACAGTTGGACAGATAATATATCTATTTATAGTTTCCTAAAGAATATTCATACTAGTTTCAACCAAGAAGTCATGATAAACGTCAAAGGGAAAGGAATCTCTGGTATGGTATCAGTCACCCAGATACTGCAAAGCTCATGTCTGCTCTCAACCTATTGGGCTGAAAACACATTGTAAACATCTCCTTTTGAAGAGATAAACTTGTCTGTTTAACATTTGCTTCCCTTGTGCTTAATTGTGAATACAATAACTTCCATGCCTACCTTACTTTCCTATAACTTTTAAGAATTCTTTTCAGTCATATTTGAGTCAATATTGATTGCACAGGATCTATAGATTGCTTTTGGTTGGAGGTCCATATTCACATTATAATTGTATCATTCCATGGATGTGAGCTTTTCCTTTTCCTCTTCTCCTNTCTTTTACAGGAGTCTCATGAATGAAAATAGTTTTTCCCCTTCTTGATTCATAACAGCCACAATCAGATATTGCTATTCTCTACCTACACGCTTTTTTCCAAATTTTGTGTATTTTTGCTAGGAATTAGTTTAAAAACCAAACCACTCTGCTATCATAGTCACAAAATCTAACACACACACAGACACACACCACACACACACACACACACACACACACACACACACACACACACACACACACCACACATACACACCACACACACACACCACACACACACACACACACACACCACACACACACACACACACACCACACACACATACACACCACACACACACACACACACACACACACACACACATTTTTTCTGAGTCAGCAGCGTGGTATAGTCACAGAACAACAATAGGGAACGTGGTATAACTGAGTCTGTGCATTCAGCTGATATTGTAAGGGTCAAATACATCTGTTGTCCACAGTATTATAAGAGTGATTACAAGTTTGTCTTAGAAGTCAGTTAATTCTTAAAAGCTTTAGTACACAGTATATATGCAGAGTAAATACATAGTTGTAAATTATTTCAAAGAACATGTTTGTAAACCTGGGATAGGGGAGCCCCTGGGGGTGACACCACCTTAGTTCCTGCTGTCAGGAGATACAGAGACTGATGTGATGATCTGCGGTATCCAGGCAGGACTTCCAGTAGAAGAGAGACATCAACATACCCACAAAACTTTCAACCCAAAATTTGCCTTGTCTACTAGATGCACAGGGACAAAAATGAGGAGTCTCAGTGATTAAGAGCATTAACTGCTCTTCCAGAGGTCCTGAGTTCAATTCCCAGCAACCACATAGTGGCTCACAACCACATGTAATGGGATCCAATGAACACTTCTGGTGTGCCTAAAGACAGCTACTCACATACATAAAAATAAACAATTAAATAAATAGATGTATAGATAGATAAATTGATAAATAAATAAATATTTTAAAGAAATGGAACAGAGACTGAGGAAATAGCCAAGTGATAGGCCATTTTGAGGCCCATCCCATTGAAGAGAGACAACCCTGACCCTATTAATGATACCCTTTAATGCCTGCATACAGGGATCTTGCATAATTCTCTCCTGATAGATTTCATCCATCACCAGATAGAAATAGATGCAGAGACTCAAAGCCAAAGAGCAGTCAGAGAGGTCTGGGTGTCAAGTGGAAGTTAGGGATAGAACTGAGTGAGCTGGAGAGATTAAGAACAAGACAAGGAAACATAAAGAGTCAAGAATCCTGGGCCCAGTGGGTCTCAATGAGACTGAATCAGCAACCAAAGAACATACAGGGGTTGAAACTAGACTCACTACACATTTATAGCAGGTATCCAGCTTGGTCTTCATGTGGGTCCCTTAAGAGTTGGAATAGGCTCTCTTTCTAACTCTGATGTCTACAATTGGATCACCCTTCCCTACCTGGATAGCCTAGTTGGACCTCAGTGAGACAGAACATGCTTAGTCCTGCTTAAAGTAAATGTCTCAATGTAGGGTAGTACCCAAGGGGTGTTGAATTTTCTGAGAAGTAGGGGAGTAGTAATGAGAGAAGGAATTTTTAAGGGCAAACTAGGATAAAGAAGTGTGGGTAAGACTGAGATTGAGTTGTAATGTGAAACCAGTACCCTCAGAGCTCCTTGGAACTATATCACCAATCAAAGAAAACACATGGTTGAATTTGTGGCTCTAGCTATATTTGTAGAAGAGAATGGCCTAGTGGGTCATCAATGGGAGGAGAGGCCCTTGGTCCTGAAAAGGCTCTATGCCCCAGTATAGAGGTATGTAAGGACCAGAAATGGGAGTGGGTAGGTTGGGGAGCAGGGGGAGAGAGGATGGGATAGGGGATTTTTGGAGGGGAAACTAGGAAAGGGGATAACATTTGAAATGTAAATAAAGAAGATATCTAATAAATAGAAAAGAAAACAAAAATAAATTAAAAACAAAACAAGTGAATGAATCTTTACCCATTTTAAAAAATACATTATACAAGGGAAAAAGTTTCATTTATAAAGGGTAATTAGTTAATAACACTTCTAAAATTCCCATGTTTTTAAAGCTCCCAAATTCAATTTGTACTGCCTATCTATTATTGGGTGTTTTGCCATCCACTGTTTTAAAAAAACACTGAATTCCAGCAGTTACCAATAGCCAATAGTTTCTCAGCTAGGCATAGAGCTTTATGCTATCCCCTTTCCATGATGGGATTTGTCAGGATTGAACGTGTATGGGTGTTTTGCATGCTGTCATTACCACTGTGAGTTCTTACATCCAAATCCTCTATTGTGTTGCTCAAACACTATTTTATGGCTGTCATCCAATCTTCTCATGATAAAACCAACTTAAGGGAATCATGGCCTACATGCCAGTTCTACAAAGGAAACTGGAAAGAGTATGAAGATTTGAGAGGAGGGATTACTCAAGAGGAATAGGGAATAATAAACAATTCCAGAACATTTGATCAAAAGAGGTTTAAGAAAACAGCACAAAGAAGCTAACTAAAAGGAACCATTATCCACTGTTCAATAACAAATATTCTTATTGATCATCACAATTATTGATCACTTGCAAATTGATATTCTCTTCTTTCACAATTATTCTCCCTCCCTCACTGCCCTGTCTGCTCTCACGCACATATATGCACAAATATACACAAGTATGTAAATATAATATACTGAGTCTATTTTGGATGTTTGGGTATATACACTGTTTAAGGGCTGATCATTAATAGAAGAGGCATAGTGTTTTCTTGCCTGTGTCACCTCACTATATAATCGGTTTTAGGTCTATCTCTTTACATGAAATTTTCATGATTTATTTATTTATTTTACAGCTGAACAATATTTGTTTCTGTATGTAAAGTATTTTAATCATCATCCTTCTTTTTAAAGACATTTATGTTGTTTTTCCTGGCTTTGTGAACGACTCAATGAATATGGCTGATGACATATCTATGAAAAAAATGTTGAAATCTCTGGGTTTATGACAAGTAGTAGCACAGCTGGGTTAATTTATTTTTATTTTTGGGTTCTTAAGGATTTATGTTTTTTTAAGTTTTTAAGGATTTATTTTAGTTTTAGTTTCTTTTTAAGGATGCTCTACCCCTTTTTCCATAATAACAGCACTAGATTTCATTTCCACCAACCATGAATAAAACTTTCCTCATTCCTCACAACTACATCAGCATTTATTAGCACTTATTTTGTTGACTTTTTCACATTTTAATGTGTAAAGATTAAATTTCTAATTTGAATAACCAAAATTGCTAAGGATGACAAATACTCTTTTGAGATATTTATTGGCCATTTTTATTTTTTTCTGTTTAGAACTTTTTATTAACATCACATCACTATTTTTATATTTTTTTGTTTTTGTTTTTGTTGTTCTTGCTGTTGTCATTTCTATAATCTGGATATTAATCATCAAACAGATGTCTGAGACATTAAACATCTCTCCCATTCTGTGTGTTTATTCTTCCTTTACCTGCTGACTTGGCAATAGGAAAAAATAGTTTTATGAAATTCTAATTGTCACTTTTTTGGCCTTAAACCTTGGCAACTGGAATCCTGTTCGAAAATTTCTTTCTTAGACTTAAATCTTACAGGGTATTACGTGTACTTTCCTTTAGCAGATTTAATTTTCAGATACTGAGGCCTTTGATTCACTGTTAAATACTCTTTGTGCAAGGTGATAGAAATGTACCCGATTTCACTCTCCTGGTTATGAATATAGACTGTGTAGCCAGCACCATTTGTTGAAGATGTCAATTCTTTTTTTTAAATTAGATATTTTCTTAATTTACATTTCAAATGCTATTCCGAAAGTCCCCTCCCCCCTCCCCCTCTCCCCTCCCTGCTCCCCTGCCCACCCACTCCCACTTCTAGGCCCTGGCGTTCCCCTGTATTGGGGCATATAAAGATTGCAGTACCAATGGGCCTCTCCTCCCAATGATGGCTGACTAGGCCATCTTCTCTTACATATGATGCTAGAGACACTACTTCTGGGGGTTCTATTTAGTTCATATTGTTGTTCCTCTTCTAGGGTTGCAGACCCCTTCAGCTCCTGGTGCTCTATCTCTAGCTTCTCCAATGTGGGCCCCGTGCTCCGTCTTATGGATGACTGTGAGCATCCACTTCTGTGGGAGTCAGCTATATCAGGCTCCCTTCAGTAAACACTTGCTGTCCTATGCAATAGTGTCTGAGTTTAGTGAATGATTATGGGATGTATCCCCAGTGGTTTAGTCTCTGTATGGTCCATCCTTTCATCTTAGCTCTAAACTTTGTCTCTGTAACTCCTTTCATGGGTATTTTGTTTCTTATTCAAAGGAGGAATGAAGTATCCACACGTTGGTCTTCCTTCATGATTTTCATGTGTTTTGCAGATTGTATCTTGGGTGTTCTAAGTATCTGGGTTAATATCCATTTATCAGTGAGCGCATATCCAATGACTTCTTTTGTGATTGGGTTACCTCACTAAGGATTATGTCCCCCAGATTCATCCATTTGCCCAAGATTTTCATAAATTCATTTTTTAAAATAGCAGAATAGTACTCCATTGTGTAAATGTACCATATTCTCTGTATCCATTCCCCTGTTGAGGGACATCTGGGTTCTTTCCAGCTTCTGAAGGTGTCAATTCTTAAATACATGTTTTTTGACTCTTGGCCAAATATCAGATGCCTATAGATACAAGTGCAAAGTCTGGGATTTCCATTTTGTTTCATTAGTCTATATGTGCCAGTAATAATTTTATCATTTTAATTTTATAATATATCTTGAAGTCTGGAATTGCAACCCTTCTAATATTATTCTATTTGGCTAGGATTTTTTTTTTTGGCTATCTATGTCTTATCTGATTTCATAAATTTTAGGACATCCTATACTATTTCTGTGAAGAACGTTGTACATAATTTCATTGGAATAGGATATTACAGTCAGTATAAATTAATGAGGTTAGTGAACTCACATGAATTCTTCAAAATCTTGTATAATTAATACAAGTGCATATATGCTAATAGAAATATTATATATACAATAAATACCTAGTCATATATAAATTATAATACAAATATAAAAAGTTGATTAGATGTAATGAATAATTTTGGCTCTCGTTTCTTTATTAAGATATTGAAGACCTAAAACAGCTCAAGAAAAAGAAATATATATTTATTTTTCAGGTAGAAACATTTATAAGATTAGGAAAGAATATACTAAACTAGGTATGGTGCCAGACCACTTTACCCATAGCCTTCAGGAAGCACAGGCAGGTGGAATTCAGTGATCTCAACTCCATCTTGATTTATTTAATGAATTCCAAGTTAGCCAGAGATACACAGACTCTGTTTCAGGAAGAGAGTAGAGGGTGTGTACGTTATGTATAGTACATTCATCGAGATATTTGTCATGGAAAATTACCATGGCTGATGAATGGTAAAGCTGCTGCCAGACTCTAGTTCATATTCAGAAAATCATTGTATGCTATTGATTCACTTAAATCTTGAAAATCAAATCAAATTTTGCATTGTCATATACAGAATAATTGCTTCATGATTTACATTTGTGAGAAGCAATAGTATGATTAATAAATATAATTTGCTATTTTATATGATATATTAATTATAAAATATATTCTAAGTTTTCTGATCTGACTACATAAAATTGCATACTTGTTCCGCAATTACTTTGAATGTAAATAAAAACTTAAAAATAAATATTTTACAACAATAATCATTGTAAGTTTTCATTAACAAATTTGTTTGCAATGCTTTACTATTTAAATAAAGATGGAGAAGAGAAATATAGAAATGAATTTTATTTTCCGTACTGAAGAAAACCAGATGTCTATTGAAAATTTATCCAAATCAAATTCTGTGCTCACTATTCCACAAAATGTGAATAGGCAATTAAGTATCATTCATCATTTTTTTTAAGTAAGCAGAAAATATTCCCATGTATGGTCTAGAGTTTCCTTACACAAGGCTAAATACAATAGATTCTTCTGTCAGTAATGCAGGACTTGTCATCAAACACACATCATTTGGATTTCTGGCCCATACACAGACAGCTATTCGTGATGGGCAATAATAAAGTAGATATTTTCTTATTCCTTTACTTGCCTTCAACATTCTATCTCTCCCTATGTAACATGAATTCTAAAGAGAGAAGCCATGCAGAAATTCTGAAATTATAGCACAAAGATGTACAGATTGTATTTTCTATAATTCAAATTGTATCTCCATTCTCCAAATTGATTTGATTGAAATGTACAACCCTCTCCATTACATATAGACATGGGGGTTATTCAAATTTCTTTCTAATGAAATCATCAATCTATATGGTATATATACATTGCTACATGATATGCAGGCATCATTATCAAAAGGAAATGACATTTAATTCTTGAATTGCAGGTAAACAACTGAATTACTCTTGTGAATATTTTGCTTGCCCCTTACCATTTACCTTTTTAAAATAACACTACTCAGCTATAAAATATTGGAACTCTAATAATGATCTGCATGGCAAGTTATATGTAAAGTTAGAATAAATAACTCTCATATAAGTTGGCAGTAACAAGCATCTGTCTAATTGAATGTGGGAGCCACTTAACAGGAAGAAAATGATGCCTGGTATTTTGTCAAATTCTCAGGGCCAATGAAGTCATGGAACTTCTTTTTATTTATTTATTTATTTATTTATTTATTTATTTATTTATTTATTTATTAGATAATTTCTTCATTTACATTACAAGTGCTATCCCAAAAGTCCCCTATACTCTCCCCCCGCCCTGCTCCCCTACCCACCCACTCCCACTACTTGGCCCTGGCATTCCCCTGTACTGGGGCTTACAAACATTGCTAGACCTAGGGCCTTTCTTCCCCAGTAATGGCCAACAACGCCAACTTCTAATACATATGCTGCTAGAGATGTGAGCTCTCGGGGTTCTGATTCGTTCATATTGTTGTTCAATCTATAGGGTTGCAGACCCCTACAGCTCTTGGGTTCTCTCTCTGACTCCTACGTTGGGGACCCTATGTTCTGCCCTATAGATGATTGTTAGCATCCACTTCTGTATTTGTCAGGGACTGTCAAAGCCTCA
This sequence comes from Mus minutoides, assembly GCA_902729485.2. NCBI lineage: Eukaryota > Metazoa > Chordata > Mammalia > Rodentia > Muridae > Mus > Mus minutoides. The sequence goes on from LR751030.1 coordinate 154,076, forward strand.
CAGGAGAAAGCTATATCAGGGTCCTTTCAGCAATGTCCTGCTGGCATATGCAGTAGGGTCTGCATTTGGTGGCTGATTATGTGATGGACCACCCTGGTGGGGCACTCTCTGGATGGTCCATCCTTTCATTTTAGTTCCAAACTTTGTCTCTGTATCTCCTTCCATGTATATTTTAATCCCTATTCTAGGGAGGAATGAAGTATCCACCCGTTGGACTTTCTTGATTTTCTTGTGTTTTGGAAATTGTATCTTGGGTATTCTAGGTTCCTGGGCTAATATATGCTTAACAGTGAGTGCATATTAAGTGACTTCTTTTGTGATTGGGTTACCTCACTCAGGATGATATCTTCCAGATACATCCATTTGCTCAAGAATTTCATAAATTTATTTGAACTTCTAAAAGAGTCAATTACCACCATTTTGTGAGAGCAGCAGTATTCTGAATTGCATTCTAAATCTTATCCTTATACCCACAGATAAGTGTAGCAGCCTTTTCACCTCAAGAAAGCTTCTCCTTCCAGCAAATGAAGACCACACCAACCTCAACAATAACAATAAAACCACAACTGAACACAAAAAAGATCAAGGATTATGATGAAACATGTTTCCACAGGATATATCTACACCACAGATCTTGTATCTATGTTTCAGAGATCATTATGAAAGAAAGGAAAGGAAGATTATAAGAGCCAGAGTAGCAGGAAGACAGTGGTGAATCAGTCTCTCACAGAAGTAGCTGAATAAACAAGAGTTGAGCAATGTCACTGTCAATAGACCTGCCAAGGCAAAAGATTGAATATCTCAGAGGGTCATAGCCATGGACAGGAAACTGCAGCCTGCTAATGACTACTTAAAGGGAGAATTAGTTTCTCCCAAGGATGAGCTCCATTTAACAAATCTAATACAAAGCTCTGAAAGCATGCAGATGCTAAAAACAGAAACAAAAGAAAACTCAAAGGGAAAGAGGTAGAGTTCTTCAAGTTTAGTAATTCCTAGAAAGAAATATCATCAATTGAAACAATTATGAGGTAAGCCTGAGAAATGCTCAGCAGGTAAAGGTTTTTTCCAAACATCACCTTTGATGTTTGATCATCAGACCCCATAAGTGAGATGGGTGGGCAAATGGCTATTGCCTTCTAATATCTACATACAGACTTATTTTTGCCCACATAACACACACACACACACACACACACACACACACACACAGAGAGAGAGAGAGAGAGAGAGAGAGAGAGAGAGAGAGAGAGAGAGAGAAATCTCAGTACTTACAATGTAATTTAACACTTTTTAAATTTTATTTGGTATACTATTCCAATTTATTCATAAAATTTTGTTATTTATAAATGTTACTTGAATAAATACTATAGTTTAAGATTTTCTTTCAATGCTCAGATATTTTTTGCTCACAGAACTTTACTTCAAAGGTTTCCTTGCTAAAGTAACTTCTAGCATCTGGCATCAGACAATTCACATTATACTGTCAGATTGTACTGTCGTCTTCACGTTATGGTTGCCTAACTTTAAGCCAATATTTCTTATTTTAGGTTATCAAGATGCCTTGAAAGTCACTTATGCTCTTCTATCTATTTACAGTAGTTAATGAAACTAATTGCACTAGGATTACAAATACAGTTTGTTAGATGTCCTAGTTTGGTTTTTGTTTTCATGATAAAATACTCTCCAATACCAACTTAAAGAATAGAATTTTTATTTGGCTTATATTACTGTGCTACAATCCCTCATCAAGCAAGATAGGCTAGGAGTCAAGTCAGTTACCAGGAGACAGGAATTGAAGCAGAGCCCATAAAAGAAGGATGCTTTCTATCTTGATTTCAGGTTCAGCTACCTTTCTCATACCTCCCAGGATGACTGCCCAGAAACTGCATTGCCCTAAATGCTAGGTCTTGCCCTGTCAATCAACAATCAAGCAAATGTAATTCAGGCAAATCTAAGGAAGGCATCTTCTCCTAAGCAACAAGTTTGTGCTGAAGTGTCAAAATTTAATTAGCACAAATGCTCCTCAATAGATTTTATTTTCATAAAATTTATATTTTATTGTATTTGTTAACTCATCTGGAGCTTTCTGTGTATATCTGGTAGGTTATATGAAAATCATACACTATACACATAATTATTTAGAGTTACTGAACTTTGAAAATCTAGTGTTTGTCTTAGGTGGTTCAATTACTATACTCCTTCTTTTCTAGGCATTTTGTTTGCTCCCAAGATATTACTTGAATATAAGGGTGATGGATAATACTGGGAGTTTAAGATATATGTAGTTCTGGATTTTCTTACTGGCTTACACTCATTTCAATGAGAAAGATATCTTTTAACACAAATATAGGAAGGTCATTATTTGGAAGGGATATAAAATCTTGTCTGTTCTCCTGTCTGCCCTTGTCTACCACAATTCCTTTTACAAGTCCTGCTTCCTAGATATGATGTTTTTCTTCACCATCATCAGAAACATATTTTAATATAATTTCCATATTCTATATCACAAGAAAACAACCTTATCTCTAAGAAAAAAAAAAGAAACACCATTTTATCATCAAATCGTTTTCTTTCCTCTTGGCTACTGGGACATTTCTGATGCTCACCAAAGCTCCACACTTCAGACTTTATCTTGGTGCAACTTTGTTCATAAACTGTATTAGATGCACCTGTGTCGTTACAATAAACTGTACACTTCATGCAGTACTTATTTTCTTTGACTTTGTAATTCAGAGTTTGAGATATATTATTAACAGTGTTTTTTTGATTACATTAATTTTAAAATCACAGGATAAACATGAACATACCCTGATAGTCTGTCCGATGGTATGAGTTTAAGATAATACCACAGGACCTACTGATTACCACTTACAATTCCTGTGTGTATATGATCATTTGGTTGGCACATATGTAAAGAGGAGTTTTAATGCTTCAGGTGTCCACAACTTTTTCATTAATGCAGGTGTAAAACTCTGATCAGAATCCTGGTTGCAAATATAGGCAAAAACATCCACCTATTGACACAGAATGAAAACAAAATGTGTGGAGATCAAAGTGTAAAAATTCTGACCCTTATTTACATTTGTCCCACCTATGACTAGAGTTAAACTCAGGAAGCTGAGTGTGGAGCCCATTTTCTTGTTTTTCTTCATCTTCAACATTAACCTGGGCATGTTATTTTCTATGCAAAGTCAGTGCTGTTAATTGTAAGGAGTCACTTACATTTTCTAGACATGGCAGATATAAGTAATATGTCAAGTTAAAAGATAACCTTACAGAAGAAAGATGAGACAAACAATTAAGTGTTTGCTAGATATGTTCAGTGACCCAAATTTAATCCCCCAAATCCATGTAAATCTAGAAGTAGGGAGCTAAATTCATAAAATTGTCATTTGACTTCACATTTACCATATAATAAACAGAGAGAGAGAGAGAGAGAGAGAGAGAGAGACTTACATGTAATTTATAAAATAAAAGAAAAATTCTGTGTATTAAAGCTCATATACATATTTATATTGACCATTTTTTTCTTAAATTTTATATCTTCTGCACGATGTAGGGCAAATTTTAATTATCTGATGATTGTATAGGTCTATAATATTTTTCTTTGGATAAGAAGTTTTCAGCCATTAGTAAAAAATATTATAACTATCACACAACTTCTTTTGAGCTTATGCAAACATGGTAAATTTATTCTATGGTAAATTAGATTCAGTCTAACAGAAATAGGAAATATGGTAGTATCAACTGTTATTTTGGTTGGGAAGATAGAGCAGGAATAAATGTAGCGCATCTACCAAAATCTTAAAGTATTGTGGGATATAAATATAAATAAAGAACGAATACATTAATTCTAGAATGTCTCATACAAAATAACCTTATATTTTTTATTGCCATTGCAGGTCACGAAACTATCTAAATATTAGTGGTTCAAAACCACTGTGAAGCAGAAGAACAGAGTGGAAACACTAAGACACAAGTGTGAGTAGACAGCAGCCAGAAATCCTAACATTTCAGGTTAATATGAACCACATTGGGTCAGTGACTATCACCCCTCCCAGGCAATTGTCCCATCAGAAATCAGCAGATATCATGTACCAGGGGGGAGAGGGGGCATCTCTGTTGGGCAGCTGTGTGTATTTTCCTTTGAATTACTGAGTGTGGCCATACTCTAGGCTGACGTGTTTTCCTGTTATGGTGCTCTGTTGACACTAGAGAACAATGTTTGGAAAAGCTATTGTTTCCACAGCTTGCTCTGATTTATGCTCCCTTCCATGTGAAGGCCTGTGTGGTGGTGTGAACCTGGCTGTCACATGTAGCAATGTGTGACAGAGCCTTTCTTACTGTCTTAAGCCTACACTATTATATCATGTAAGATTGTTTTGCTAACTGGGCTTGGATTGTGGTTTAGAAAAAGTTTCTAGAGACTCAAATAAAAGAGAGAATCCCACCCAAAGCTACAGACATGAGTGCATCTGGATTTCCAAAGCCTGAGAATCACAAAGAATTTTGAGAAAGAGTACCCACGTTTTAGAAGAGTGTTTTGGAGGCAGAATTCATTTACATTCACAATTTCAAATATTGTATGACTAATAAAATACATTTGTCTTATAATATCATTCTTAATTTCTTATGGAATGCAATGTTTTCTCAATCATACTTACAGAGTAGTAACTCATGAGTAATTCATTTTGGAATCAGAAACAACTCCTTCTAAGCAAGATGAAGTTTTATTTTAAAGCTGAAAAAAAAAACTGGAAGAACTTTCAAACCAATGCCTCTACTTTCAAAAGCTCATATTTCATAGAGGTTTGTAATATGAAAATCATATGGTTTCTAATGAATTCAAATATTAAAGCCTAATTATTTTACTGTTGACAGTGACTCTTACTTAGAAATGATTCCTGTGTTCCAGTAGGTTTTATTGACAACTTTCATGTAGATACAGCTTTTTGATTAAAGTCTACGTGTATTTCTTCCCAAAGGACTTTCATGTTCAAAGACGATTTGAATTATACAAACCAGACTTTGATATTCTAATACTTATCAAAATGATTTGCTTTCAGTTATAGATTTAAAAATATTCCCAATATCTAAATAATTACTTTCAAAACCCAAATTTATCATTGCTTTATGACCAGACAATTTTAATTATATAGGTAGGATATAGAAAATGATTATATGAATAACTACACATATATGTATAAGTTTATATGTATATACATATGCATTATATCACCCATTATATTTGCATACATTATATATAAACATATACATATATGCATATAAAATATATAGACTGAATATAATCAAGTGTATGAGTGCCTGATGAATTAAGATGAATTATATATTTGCATACATTATATATATAAACATATACATATATGCATATAAAATATATAGACTGAATATAATCAAGTGTATGAGTGCCTGATGAATTAAGATGAATTATATTGTAGTTTATTTTTTATTAACCCCTAACAAGAACCTCAAAACACTGCAATAATCAATCTGCTTAATAATTAATTATTGTTTAAATGTTTTATATACTGTTAATGACCTTTGTCGGCAGTATAGATAATTTTAAGGAAGTATTATGTTAGAACTCTTACAATAGACCACACATATTCAACATAATGTAGTAATTATTTGGATTCCATTCTATGTCTTATATCAACTATTAGGATATTATAAATCCCATCTTGTTCTTATAATCTGAGCATATTTGTGTTTTAATTCAATGATTCTAAAGAATAGAATGACTGTCAGTGATTATGTTAATATACATAAAATAACAACATAAAAGTGATTACATCTTGATCATTTTAAAAGTTGATAAATAACATTGAAATCATTTATGTTAAAACTTTGAAATAATATCTCTTTCAAAACTAAAATTTAAAGTTGTTTTATTTTTGGAATATAAAACAAACATGTCAAATATTAACACCATTTAATAATTATTTTCATTGTGGCTTTTTACATGGGGTTCAGGAGCAATCATTTTCTACATATTAAAATGGCTGACCATACAATTGGAAAAATTGAACATAAAGATACATTGAACTAAAGCAGAGACAACAGCAGCCATAATACATTAGTCTTAAAACAACAATTTAACAGTGTTTAAAAATCCTGAGAAGCCTTACAAATAAATCTATGTTAAAACATTCCCACCATAAAAGGCCTTGAAGTCTTTGATGAAATGCAGTCTTCTGGAAATGAAGGATAAGAAACAATAAAACAAATTGAAAGTTTCCATAAGTTTATAATCTTTTGGTTTTAATCTCACATAAATTTCTTCCACCTGTCCAAAGAAAAGGCTCGGCTCTTGGTTGTGTAACAAAATGTTTTGAAATCTCGTTTTTATGTCTACTCTTTTAGAAACTTTCAGCAAACAATTTTAGACTAATAAATACTCTATTAATGTCGATGAAATGCTTCTGAAGTGCAGGCTGTAGGGGAAAAGAAGTTGTTTTATTTTGAATTTCTGTTGCTCAATTAAAGAAACCATGATCAAAATAACTTAGGTGGAAAAGAATTTATTTGCCATAAACATCAGAGATCTCAGACCACTGAGGGAAGTGAAGGTAAAGAATTTAAGGCAGGAAATAAAACAGATGCCATGGAATAATGCCACTTCTTTGTTGTACCTTTTTGTTTGCTCAGTGGTCCGGGCGTTCCTATATGAATCCCTAATTAAAAGAAACTCCATAGGCTATCTAAATGGCAAGCCAGTAAACTCAGAAAGAAATTTAAAAGGAAATTAGAAGAAATAGAAAACGTCTCTATATATTTATGGTTTTATTGGGATCGTGTTTTATTCCCATGCCTTAAATGAGAGAATTTACTATCATTATACAGTATTGTATATTTAACAGCTCTATTTGATATTCATAAATTATACTGATAATTGAAAGAAAATTACTTACCTCAAAATATAATTACTAAGCACCATAGTAAATTGGGCTTTAATTCTAGTTATTAAATCTTTTCCATGGAATCAATCTATGTTAGTATTTTCTTGTGCTATTTTGAGATGTTTGAAAATAACAAATGGAAATATCCTTTTAAAAATCTCATTAAATTTATGAAGAACAGAGAAAGGATGTGATTTTTTTCTTATAATATGTGGTGTAGTATTTAAATCAGCTTTCTTTAATTGTTATAATGAAATTTGCTCAGATTATCAGATTTGTTAAGAGGATGCCATATAGTGCTTTCATGTTATGTTGATTTAAAAGTAAACAGCAAAGATGTGAATTTGAGTAATACTTAATTTTCACAATTACCTAAGAAGTACAACATAATTTATGCTAAATTAATAATACCCACTCTTAGGAAGTATTTTAAAAAATTGTTACATTATGAGAATCACTTTTTATGAAATATGTAGTAGAACCAATTTAAACTTATTCCCGACTAGCTTACAAATAAGAAAGACTCAAACTATCTTTATTTTACTTGGCTTTGACAGTTACTGGGGGAACCCCTAATCTACATTCCTAACAGCTAGCCTGGCTACCCTCCCAGCAATGTTCCCCAGATACTTGCTGTTTGTACTGTCCACATGATCAAGGTCTATCTTCCCTCACAGAGGTATCTACCTCTCTTCTCCTTCTTCCTCCTTTCCCCCTTCCTCTCTCCTTATGTTTATCCTTTTCAACTCCAAATAAGGTAACTCAAAACCCCACTACCTCTATCCCTGCAGTAATTGGCTGTTTCAATTTTATTTATCCAATAGTTTTCAATGGAGGAACAAGAGTTGCACAAGAAAAGCCTGTAAGTGTGAGAATTCATTCAGCAGCCTATACCTTTGGGTGCAGAATTTAGCATTAAAGATACATAGCAACAGACCAAAATTCAACAAAACATTTCAGCAAATAAATCTTTTGTATTTGAAGGGAAATACAAAGTTTCCTTTTTTAAAGGATTTCAGAATATTGTGTGCTTAAGATGTGTATGCTGGAATATAATTGAGGGACTGTGCACTTGAAGGTTCTATATTCACACCAGAAGCTTTTCTCAATTGCTCCCCGTGTTATTCTGCACAACAGGCTCTTTAATTTAACCTGGTGATTATCAGTTTTATTCAGATATCCCAGCTGGTCAACAATGCCCTTGGAGTCTACGATGTTCATCTTACTATTACTTCTACTGTAGATACAAGTCCCAGTGCATGGCACATTTTTAAGTGGTCTAGAACTATGGACTAAATCATCATGACTTTATGGCCAGCCATTCACTGACAGAGTCATGTCCCAAGCACCCACAGTCTTTTATATGAGAAAGGCTATAGTAATGTTTGTGAATCATTAAGTACATACCGCTTTAAGAGCCTAGATAAACACAGAATTTGAATGTGTGCATGTGAGAAAATCCTACAGTGCTGTTAACTATGCAAATACTATTGATGCTCCTAGTAGGAGCACTTACAAATATCAAAAAGTCTCTGAGTAGCTATCAGTCATAACTGAAAGATGCTAGGAAATATATTGCTAAGGGTTTATTTAATTGTGAGACATTCTGCTACTTTATTAGTACAGTAGAATATAGACTCGATAAGAGATACTTTCAATATTTTTCTTTGCTTACTGAGAATTTTAAGTTTATATGCAATAATTTCAAATTTTCTAGGCAAAATTGAAGTTTAGAGTCCCTGAGCAAACGCGGCACAAGAAAGGGCAGCTGTATCATATCCTGCCTATAGTCATCACTGACAAAATGAAGCATGAGATTTCAAACACTTTAACTTCTACACATTAAAACAGCTGCTCACAAATAATCACCAAATAACCACAGCTGACATTATTTCAAACAGAAGAATGCACCCCTTATATTTCCAGGAGGCATAATAAAGCAGATGTCATTTTAAAGCACTATATTATGACCAAATTTATTTTGATTTGGTGGAGTCCCAGAACAAAGATCACCGAGACCCTGCAGTCACTGGCCACTCTGCAGAAGTCACTTGTTCCCTGAAAATGCTGCACAATGTTCCCTGTGCATTTTTTTTTTTTTTTTTGGTCCTTACTACATTTTGAGATTTATTTCAATGAGATCCCAATAATTTATCCTCATATATGTATCAATTTAATGAAGGCAAATTAAAATCAGTTGGAACGCCATTTAAAAAATGATAATTCCTTAAAATGTTTTCCAATATTACCACATATTCTGGTCAATAATCCAAATCCAAGTTCTAAAGAATTTCTTATTTTATGAGCACACTGTAGTTGTCTTCAAACATACCAGAAGAGGGCATCAGATCCCATTGCAGATGGTTGTAAGGCACCATGTGGTTGCTAGGAATTGAACACATGACCTCTGAAAGAGCAGTCAGTGCTTTTAACCACTGCAACATCTTTCCAACACCAAATCCCTATTGTAAAAACAGAAATCTTTTTTTTTTAAGTTTCTATTTGAGTACATTCTTAAATTACTTTTTTTTATTTTTATTTTTTTTTAATTTTTGAATTTGATTTACTACATAACCATTCCATAAGACAAGATATTATGGAAGACTGTACTTTGAATAGGTAGATATCCTTTTAATTATAAAAATCTTATCAGCTCTTTTATGGCCTAAGTTATAATTGTAAAATTATTAGCATTTTTACTGAAAGAAATATTATAATATGAAAATATTGAGTATGATAATTGTAATAAATTGTGGTTTGGTTATTGATAACATCAAGTTACTGGAAACTGCCAATCTGGTTTTGAAAGTTTATAAACAACCATTATTTTAAAAAAAAACATACAGAAAGCAATGTATTATTTAAGTAAGTGTTTATTAAATATGTATGGAGCAAGGAAATAAATGAGTAAGCTCTTCCAGTGGTCCTTGATTATAAGTACATCATGGTAAATAAGTGTCCACATACGGGGCTACTGCAACAGAATTTAAGAAAATATATCGTTCTATCATACCTATTGTTATTATGGTAGATATTAATTTTAAGTAATAAAGATAATTATTGAAAAAGTTACCATGGAATTAGTGCTTTGACCATTCTACTGCAATCAGTTTATCACTGAAAGGTATTGCATCTTAGGGTAGAAAAAACCATCTGCTAGCAGCAATTTGTTTGGACATACACTTTAGGAGAGTCTTCTATGGCATGGGAGATTTGATTACTGTCTAAAGTAGTAGGAACTTGGAGAATAATGTCTTCACATTTGGCAGATGAAGGAGTACTTTGTTAGGACCCCAAAACAGACATACCATTCAAGACCTTCTCATCAGCTACATCTGTTATCCAGGCCATGGTCTCAAGGGTTACAGCTTCCCCAAAATGGAAATATCACATGTCAATCATAATAGTCTCTGTGAGATATTGGACACCAAGTCCCTAACAATATCAAAGTTCGTTAGGCTGTAATTTCATTATGTCTCACAGGCAGCTATTATGTGAGTCTCAGTTCATCCTTAGATACTGCCAGTCTCAGAGAATGTGGGTTCAATCAAAAGCCAACTTGTACAATCAAGGGGCAACTTGATTTCTATTACTCTAAATCAGGGAATATGAGTGTAAGATTCTATAAGTACCAAATGGAAAGAGACAGAAACATGGAATGGTATTTCACTAAAGAAAATATATGCGTATCAAGTAATCACTAGTAAATGGGCTTAATGTCATTATCCATCAGATAAACATAAATAAAAATACCTGCAAAACATCACTATCCAACACTCAGAATTTCTAAATTTTAAAAATGAGAGAAAGAAGCAATCATGGCTATGTATCAACTTGACAGTGTAGAAGCGAGCTTACACCACTCTTCTAGTAAAGAACGATAGATCTAAAATCTAATGAAAATGGCTATTTTAAATATAAATTTAGGAACTGAGTTCTAGGAAGTCTACGCCAGATGACTACAATGTACGATCACAGAAATCCTGTCCATGAATAGTCATTTCATTTTTTTCAGCTTAGTTTTACTAATAACAAATATTCAGGGAAATTAATTTGTTGGCAGAAGAATAAACAAGCAAACTATTATTTAAATACTTAAAAAAATACTATTCAGGATTATAAAGGAGCAAACTACGTCTATTTACCACAAATGAATGGAGGTGAATGACCAAAGCAATCTAAAGATTTATGCTGTGTCTTCTTATTTTGACAGTGTCATCAAGATAAAGGCAGACGCAGGTGGATTTCTGAGTTCGAGGCCAGCCTGGTCTACAGAGTGAGTTCCAGGACAGCCAGGTCTACACAGAGAAACCCTTTCTCGACACCCCCCCACACACACACACAAAGACTATTAATGTTCAGATGTTCAACTTGTCTTCATGTGGGTCCCCAGGATACTAGAAATGGGGTAATTAATAAAATTGTTACCTATCTGGTTCCAGTTCCCCTAACTGGGCTGCCTTGTCTGGCCTCAGTGGGAGAGGATGCAGTTATCCCTGCAGAGACTTCTTATACCAGTGTAGGGGTAAAGCAGAGGTGGAGACTACTCCTTCTGAACAGGAGATAGATGGAGGAACTGTGTAAAGGGGAGACTATGTAGGGGCAGCAATCTGGATGTAAAGTGAATGTATGAATGAATGAATGAATGAATGAATGAATGAATGAATGTGAAAAAGAAAAGACTATGCTAAAGGATCAGGGGTTGAGATCAAAATGAATGTGGTCTATGCCTAAAATTTGCTGGCATAAAGAATCCTTGAAAGATTGTTGTTTTGTATTAACTTCAAGGGTAGATTCAGAAAAGCTAGGTATGCAAATACTAACAATATCACAGCAGAGTAATTAATTATGAGGACATTTGACATATCTTTTAAGATGTCAAAGTCCTAGACAAGCTATTGATGTGTGAAATATTAGTTCTGGGGAAATTATGCACAGTATGTGGCATCCCATATCACGTATTAAAATTATCTAGTAGGTTTTATGAATGCATAATTATCTCAAAATAACTTTGAAAGAAGTACAATGAATTATGTTTTACCAGTATGTGTTATCCAAATTCATATAAGATAAGATAAAGTCTGCTCGGTTAATTAATTCTATTTAAGACTCTAATTACTGCTCTCTTGTTACACTCTATTCTTTATATAGCCTGATATTCCAAACTAATGGCTCATGGTATTCAAACTATTTTAATGGTCTTTCAAAAGTCAGAACTATTAAGTAATTTCTTTATTGTGAACTACACAGAACAATTAAATAAGGTCATATGAAAGAAAATGTTTTGTAGTAGAATTTTATGAAATAAGCGTAATGAATCTACAGTAAAATCTGGTAGAATTTATTAAGAATATTAAGAAGCTCTCATTTTACATCAAATCATAAATGTCACCGAAACTTTATTATCCTTTATATTGTTTTCTGGAAATGTTGTAATGTTTAAAATGAAAAAAATTAATATAATGGAAGTGAAAATATCTAATTTTACTTTTCTGTTATTAGTCACTAGTTGCATAAGTTCTTTGCAATAAATCTCCATTATTACTTATATGCTACTTTCTATGAATGAACTTCACAGAGGCATCTTGTCCTTAAGATGGTTAAATTAAAACCTTTAAATAAATCCTACAGAGTGGAATTGTGTCACCCACTATGATGAAATTATTTTAATATATGTGAAATCATCTTTATGTTTTTCTCATTATGCTGTTGTATAAATGCTAATATAAAGTTTTTGGAGCTGTAATATTGGTGTGCTCCCAGAAAACTCAAGACTCTTCTTTTTTGGTTTTTCGAGACAGTGTTTCTCTGTATAGCCCTGGCTGTCCTGGAACTCATTTTTGTAGACCCGGCTGGCCTCGAACTCAGAAATCCTCCTGCCTCTGTCTCCTGAGTGCTGGGATTAAAGGCGCCACCATGCCCAGCATCAAGACTCTTTTAAAACTCTTTTAAGAGAAATCTAAGATGAGGTCAGAAACTGATTGATTATACGTTATGATTAAAATACATTATTGTGTGGCAGGTTATATATCATTCTATGAATGATAAAAGTGATTGTTTATATATTTTATATAATAATTTTGTGTGTATATATATATATATATATTACATAAATACATATATGTATATTTCTATCATAAAATTATGTCTTTCAACTGTAATATAAAATCATTTACCTCTACCACTGAGATACCTCAAGATTACTACGTAATTTATATCCACAATCCCAATTGTACAAAACTCCTGGAACCACCTCACATACTATTTCAATATTTCTAACATGATGAGGGAATCAGGCTTAAGATCATAATTACAGGTTGGAAATATAGCTTTATAAGCACTAAGGGGACTATGAGAAACAAAAACAGTATATGATAAACATGTACCTGGAATCAGAGTAATATCCTACACTTAGGCAAGTAGGGTCACTGTGAGAGGGACTTCCAGACAAGGTAAATTTTGCTGAGGACTCCAAAATTAGATGCAATTTTGTTATTATATGGATGAAGAAAGCAGCCTATCCATCAGATTTCCCAGATTTCCCTGCACCCAAGTACCAGTGGAAAGTAGATTTAGGCTCCTGCTTCCTGATTTGAAGGGTTTTTTTTTGGGGGGGGGGATTCCTTGTTCTTTTGTTTGTTTTGTCAAGCAGCTATTTTGAAAAATAGGGCAGTGAAATGGTTGCCTAATAATGTAACTAAATAGGTTACAATTTACATTGACACACTGGAAAAAACAGCACCAGGAGGACTTTCCAGATCTGACAGGAATAGAGACTCAATATAACATTTCAACTTTGTATTTTTGGTAGCTTGCATATGGGGAAGGGCAAAGAGTAATCAAACGCTTTCGTAATTTCATATATATATATATATATATATATATATATATATATATATATATATATATATATATATATATATATATATATATATATATATATATATATATATATATATGAATCCAGAAATGGAAGCCAAGTTTTAACATGCAGAAATGAAGGGAGAAAGCACAAGAAACTCCACAAGAACAAACACAAAGGGCTACATTTCTGAACACCACCATGTCCCAAGCATAATTCCTTTCAGTCCTGTGATACATTTCTGCAGATCAGCAGTATACAGAAAGAGAAGAGTTAAGCATTATATTTATTAACTTCTCCATATGCGTGTATACCATGAACAAATGACTGGTATCACAGTTAATGTGACATTTATGCATCTGCTCAGTGAAAACACTTTTGTGCAATCAGCAGCCTGTAGTTTCTTCTATATAATGTCTTACAGAACGAAGAACCTTATTTTCTCTATCTCATAGCTGCATGCTGGTTTTATATGAGCTATCATTTCAGATACTTCTAACCTATCCAAGCAGTGCTTTAGCTCTGTAACTCTCTGAATGATCTACTCACTCTACAAGGTCTTGCTAAACAACAAAAGAAAACTGCAACCACAACATCAAAAACAAGAGGGCTATTTTCCAGCAATGTTTGATCATGATAATTTCTCATTTGAATGTGTGGATTTATTTGAAGAGTGCATTGTAACTACTCATTAGGTCCGCGGACTCTACACCAGGATGTCTCCTCATTTCTCTCTGATCTGACTGTCAAACATTTCTCTTGAATGTCACATCTCTTCCAGAGAGTTGCTTTACTTTCTCTCAAACCTCTGAAGCTATTTCTCAAGTTAATATTTTTCCATGCTTTTCCCTTACACAGAAATGTTTTAGCACTACGCATTTCAGAGTCTGTCCTTCTAGTCTGTTTTTTTTTTTCTTTCTTCTGACATATTTTTATTGGATATTGTCTTTATTTACATTTCAAATAATATCCCCTTTCCTATTTTGCCTTGCAAAAATCCCCTATCCTCTTCCCCCTTCCCCATTCCCCCTTCCCCCTTTCCCCTGCTCTCCAACCCACCTACTACTGCTTCCTGGCCCTGGCATTCTCCTATACTGGGGCATAGAACCTTCACAGGACCAAGGGCCTCTCCTCCCATCCTCTGCTACATATGCAGCTAGAGCAATGAGTCCCACCATATGTTTTCTTTGATTGGTGGTTTAGTCCAAGGAAGCTCTGAAGATACTGGTTAGTTCCTATTGTTATTCCTCCTATGGGGCTGCAAACCCCTTCAGCTCCTTGAGTACTTTCTTTAGCTCCTTCATTAGGGACCTGGCGGTCCATCCAATGGATGGCTGCAAGCATCCACTTCTGTATTTGTCAGGCACTGGTAAAGCCTCTCAGGAGACAGCTTTATCAGGCTCCTGTCAGCAAGCTCTTGTTGGCATCCACAATTGAATCTGTGTTTGGTGGTTGTTTATGAGATGGATCCCCAGGTGGGGCATTCTCTGGATGGTCATTCCTTCAGTCTCTGCTCCTTTGTCTCTGTAACTCCTTCCATGGGTATTTTGTTCCCCCTTCTAAAATGGATCGAAGAATCCACAGTTTGTTCTTCCTTCTTCATGAGTTTCATGTGTTTTGCAAATTGTATCTTCGGTATTTTTCAACAAATGATGCTGTCTCAACTGGCCGTTAACATGTAGAAGAATGCAAATGTATCCATACTTATCTCCTTGTACAAAGGTCAAGTATAAGTGGATGAAAGAACTCCACATAAAACCAGAGACACTGAAAATAATAGAGGAAAAAGTGGGGACTAGCCTTGAAGATACAGGCACAAGGGAAAAATTCCTGAACAGATTACCAATGGCTTGTGCTGTAAGATCAATAATCTACAAATAGGACCTCATAATATTGCAAAGCTTCTGTAAGGCAAAGGACAGTGTCAATAAGACAAAAAGGTCACCAACAGATTGGGAAAAGATCTTCCCTAGCCTGCTCCAGGCTGAGAGAAGACCTGCCACTGAGGCAGGCCACATGCAGCATGACTCTCCAGCTAAAGCTGGCTTCTTTTGTCCTGCAAAATGCCTCTGTGCTTCCCAGCAATCTTGCTACCTGTCTGCCATGCTCCACACAGATCCTGCTTCCAGCTGGGACATTCTATAGTGCATTGGACTTCAGACTACATTCCAGGAACCTGCACAGAACTCACTGTGGGTGGGGTCTTCACTCTAAAAACCAAGAAAGATTTTTCAGTAAAAGACAGACATGCTTTGGTCTGTGATTCCTCTCAATGTTTTCATTTCTCTCCCATAAGACTCCCTTAGCCCCAGTTCGCCCCCCAGGGGACCTGGTCTTTGGATATGCCAGAATGGAGGACCCCAACTCTTCACCAATCCTAAATCTGATAGAGGGCTAATATCCAATATATACAAAGAACTCAAGAAGTTAGATTCCAGAGAAACAAATAACCCTATTAATAATGGGGTACAGATCTAAGCAAAGAATTCTCAACTGAGGAATATCGACAGGCTGAGAAACACCTAAAACATTGTTCAAGATTCTTAATCATCAGGAAAATGTAATTCAAAACAACCCAGTGATTCCACCTCATACCAGTCATAATGGCTAAGATCAAAACCTCAGGTGACAGCAGATGCTGGAGTGGATGTGGAGAAAGAGCAACACTCTTCCATTGCTGGTGGGATTTCAACATCCACTCTGGAAATCAGTTGGCAGTTCCTCAGAAAATTGGACATAGTACTACCAGTAGATCCAGCAATACCACTCCTGGGCATATACCCAGAAGATGCTCTAACTTGCACTAAGGATATATGCTCCACTAAGTTCATACCAGCCTTATTTATAATAGCCAGAAGCTGGAAAGAATCCAGATGCCCCGCAACAGAGGAATGAATAGAGAAAATGTGGTACATTTACACAATGGAGTACTGTGCAGCTATTAAAAACAATGGATTTATGAAATTCTTAGACAAATGGATAGATCTGGAGGATATCATGCTGCGTGAGGTAACCCAATCACAAAAGAACACATATGATATGTACTCACTGATAAGTCGATATTAGTCTAGTCTTTTTTCTACTTAAATGTCATATATTCTGGAAGTTAGCCTATGTTCCATTTTGAGCTATTCCAAGTTTTCTATTTTAATTTGTTTAAAATCTAAACTAATGCTTACTGACAGGAAACAATCCTATGCCTTTTAGAATAGTAATAGGTATTGCTTGTGGGATAAAGAATAAGAATTAACCTTAAGAATGGGTAAAGTTCATAAGGCCTACATAATGGTCGCATCTGGACTGTAGCATGTGTAATGCAAAATGATCTTATTAACATCTGTATACTTGTGAGGATTCAGGCATGCTTCTTCTCTTCAAACTAGCCAGGAAGGAAAGTCAAGCAAAATGTTGAGTTTAACTGAGTTAGTGTTGAACATTTTACACTGGAAGTTCTGAGCTCATAATGTCTAAAAGTAATCTATGACACAAAAGTAAAATTACAGAGAGTAAATGGGTTATATTCAGGAGTAACACCAACACACATAAAAACTATTAAAAATAAAGAGTAAATTTGAAAGACAGCAGAAAGTGGTGGGTATCTAGAAGGGTTTGAAGGAAAGGGTGAGAGAAACAATGTAATAATCTGCGGAAAATATTTTAATAATGCTATGGAAGCACCCTCAAGGAAGTTTATGAGATCAGAACATGGCATTATTTCCAAGAAAATAATAACTCACTTAATTATTTAAATTAAATATTAGTAATAGAAAAAAAATTTTCCATAAACTTGTTTAAATCAGTTGAATAGGTTAATGGATTTTCCACATGCAACCACGGATAACATTATAACTTTTTACATGTGGATAAGACAATGCTGAGTGTGGAGTGGCCTTGGAGCAGCTTCATTTCAGGTGACATGTTCATGACAAAAACGTCTAATGAGTTTGTGATTACTGCTAATGATGTTATTGACCAACAGAGAAAGAAGAAAACAAATTAGAGAGTATAAATTCTGAGGACATGGACTGCAGTAAGGCCAGGCTGGTCTACAAAGTGAGTTCCAGGAAGCCAG
Source organism: Mus minutoides (assembly GCA_902729485.2). NCBI lineage: Eukaryota > Metazoa > Chordata > Mammalia > Rodentia > Muridae > Mus > Mus minutoides. The sequence goes on from LR751030.1 coordinate 171,930, forward strand.
GGCTATACAGAGAAACCCTGTCTCAAGAAAGAGAGAAAGAAAGAAAGAAAGAAAGAAAGAAAGAAAGAAAGAAAGAAAGAAAGAAAGAAAGAGAAGAATTTTATTTGCTGCCTTTCCAAAGTTATGAATCAAAGCATGACTTAATGTACTTAAACACTCTACAGTTTGGGAACAGAATAGTACTTGTTAATAAATTCAACATTTATACTGCAGTGTTAAGAATGGTTTATTGAATGCATTGTAAGAAAGGACCAGGATGAATAATACCCATTATTAACATATGCCCTACACTATCTCTTTTTCTTTGAATTCATTTTATTTTACACATAATTAATTTCAGTATATCTAACATATATAAATATATGTTTATATATATATATATATATATATATATATATATATATATATATATATATATATATATTACATAAAGATAAAAAACAAACACAGATGATAAAGCAAATACTATGAGTATTTTAATAGTACAAGTGTTTTTAAGTTATATTTTATGGGCAATTTGGAGGGAATTCTATGATAAGAACTTAATGGTATCTATTTTGGTATANTATATGTATATATCCACACATTTATATACATAAATGTGAATATGTATACATTGATACAAAATGTGTATATGTCTATACATATTTTTTTAAAATATGACTGTAAAATTTATTTGAGCCTATTAAATAGTGTTTTTAATTATTTTAATTTTGAGCATTCCATTCAAAATATTTTGATTAAAGTCATCCAAGACTCATTCCATAACTCTTCTAAGATATATACATACCTCCATGCCCACCCAATTAAGGTCCTCTTTTCTTTTTAACAATACATGTACTCTAGTTTATGTTGCTAATATATGATGGCATATGAGGTCAATCACTGAAGCATCTTCCAGAGGCTATATACTTGAAAAAGTTCACTTTCCTTCCCCATAGACTTTCAGCTGTCTATAACTTCTCAATTAGTGGTGAGATGCTCATTAACTCCTTTCCCCTCCAAATGAGAATTTAGATGGACTTGATCATGGGCAGAATTTGTTCAGTAAAGCATAGCTTTGTTGAGTGTATGGGGCTAGTGGTCTTGTCATTTCAGGATATACTCTTTGCTCTCAGTCTCCCCTGCCTCTGGCTTTTCACCCTTTCCGTTTCATCTTTCATGATGTGGCCTGGGTTTTAGGTAGATTATGATATAGTTATTCTATTTATGTTTAAGTGCATATTCTTTACACTTAGATCACCTGGGGGTTTCTTTTATCCTTAACCAACATCCAGTGCACAAAGAAACTTCTCTAGTGATTTCTGAGAGATGCAGTTATTTGTAGATTTAGAGACACAAATTTAGAGGACAGTTTGAGATTATGACATTTTTAGCAGAATAATAATACTAATTTCACACCTGGCATTTATGAACTCCCAACTACAGGTTCTTGGCTTAAGTGGAATCAGAAATTAATTAAATATTCCATAACAATCATGTCATTATTACACCCATGGCATGTCTTGCCATACTGGCCATCATTGTAGTTAACAGCTGGTTGATATTTCTGATAATTCCCTCTGCCCCAGCATAGCACTTTTCTGTAGTATCAAAGTTAACCAGTGGAGAGGAAGCTTCTAATCAGAAACAACTTGTTTACTCTTGCCCTATGGCCACTGTGTAATAGATCTTCTTCTACAAGGGTATTACTATTGAGATGTGGTTGGTAACCATAGCAATAGAAATATCTTGTACTCTGTATAGGTCTTCTACAACACATCTTACCAGCAACTCAAGAGGAGATAATCCACACCAGGACTTGGACATATGTTTTAGAAGCCTAAGTTTTTAAGGAAAGAACGATTATCTGTATAGGATAACTTCAGTCAATCTCTTGTAGCTGAATGGAAATTTAAAATATGTATATTTCAATAATAATTTTTATAATACTCAAATGAGTTAATTCTTCTATCTCATCTATCATTGTATATCTCCATTTAATATACCCTATCTATTATTTCTATTTTTTTCATTTTCAAATAATCCTATTTACTATCTCTGGTCTTTTATTTATTTACATCCTAACCCCTGTCCCCTCCTAGTTGCCCCTCAAAGAGTTCCTCCCCTCTCCCCGTCTTCACTGAGACAGTGGCTCCCCTACCCCAGGTATGCCCCCACCCTGGCTCTCAAATCTCTGCATGATTGTGCTCACCCTCCCCCACTGAGGCCAGACAAGGCAGCCATGAAGAGTGAGCTGCATGGCTGCTACATATGTGCCTGAGGTCTCCGTCAAGCCCATGTATGATTTTTGGTTGCTGGCTCAGACTCCCAAAGCTCCCAAGGGTCCAGGTTGGTTGACTCTGTTGTTCTTTCTGTGGCGTTCCTATCTCCTTGTGGGTCTTCAATCTTTCCTGCAATTCTTACAGTTGAGTCCCCGACCTTCATCCAATGTTTGGCTGTAGGTATCTGCATCTGTTTCAGTTAACTGCTGAGTAGAGCCTCTCAGAAGACAGGTTTGCTAAGCTCCCGTTGCAAGCATAACAGAGTATCATTAATTAACAGAGGGGACTGGTGTTTGCTCATGGGTCTCAAGTTGGGCCACTTAGTGTTTGGCTATCACTTCAGAATCTGTTCCACTTTGTCCTTGCATTTCTTTTAGTTGGGACAAATTTTGGATCAAAAGGTTTGTGTGTGAATTGGAGTCTTTGTCCCGCCACTGGGGGTCCTGCCTGGATATAAGAGGTGGCCTCTTCCGGTTGCATGTCCTCACTGTTAGGCATTTCAGCTAAGGGGAGGCTCCCAGGTATGTCTGGCCTCTTAAGATCTTTTTACCTTTAGCAACCTTTCCTTTTTTATTTTCATGGATTAGACATGCATTCCAAAGTTGACAAGCAAGTAGCAGAGTTGAGGCAAAGTTCATTGGAAAATTGTGTGCTTTGATAACAGTATTTATACAAGAAAAATAGTAAATTAAATTATTTGGTATTTTTTCTTCTTTCATTAAATATTTAAGCAGAGATGGGCATGAAATTATAGAACATCTGCAAGTCCATGTGTTAGTATTCAAACAGACTTGTAAATTAAGTGTTAAATAACAGTGACATATCATGAAAAATGAATAAATGTCAGAGTGTTGGAATTATGTTTTTATAGACTAGAAAGTACTAATTTAGTATGTGCGGTTAGGTAGATTTACATGGTATATTTAAATAATTCTAAAAGTGATTTATAATCTAACATTAAGGCTGGTGTTTGCCATATGTGCATTTTTTCCCAGAGGATTTCTAAAGCTCTGATGCCCAGAATTAAAGGATTAAATAAACTTCAAAATATTTCCTTCAAAAATAAAGCTAGAGAATTAGTGATATAAAGCAGAATTTGGGACAGTTATTCAACAGTTTCTATTCACAAAGAATATCCTGAATAATTGCAGATAGTAGTCATGTATTAATTTGTATTATAGTAGATACAGAACATTTCACACATAAATTGAGATGTCATAAAATCAACACTTTTTAAACATTTAATTTCCAGTTCCAAATTTAAAACTTCTGTGCTAGAAGTATTGAGCCAAAATTAATGTTATTAAACATATTTCTGATATAATTTGCATGTAATAATTATAGAAATTTGTATAAAATAGTGCAATATTTTAAAGGTATGCAATTTTGAATGGATATCACATTTTAATAGGTGGTATTTAATCTCACCTCAAATATAAATAATTTTCTATGTTTAAAATAGTCAAAATTCTTTGTATTAGTTGTTTGGAATATTCAATTAAGTGTTGTCAATCATAGCTACCCTACCACGGATGAGGTAAGTAGAAATTATTCAGCTATACAGCTGTATACCTATGTCTTACCCAACTTTCTTGACATGCCCTCCCCCAGTTTTTCCAGGCTCTAGTTAATGGATAGTATTCTACTCAGCCCTTTATTTTAATCATACAAGTAAAAGCACAGAATTTTATCTAACAGCGTTCTTTGCATCTTCTACTCTTCTCTACTTCCATGTCCAAATAGTAGCAATCCTTCTTTGGAAGTGAGCAGAGTTTAAATGAATGTATTGAATTATCTACTCTTCTCCATTCTGAGACATCTGTGTTGTTTCTATTTCATAGTTACTGTGAACAATGATTTAATAAACTTGTCTACAGTTTTTTTTTTTCTCTCAATAGTTTAAATAGACTATAAAAGTTGAATATGTAGGCTTTTGTATTGATTTAAATGTATCAATGATAAAAGGAGTGTCAATAATAATACGTCAGTATTGCTTTAAGGACAGAAATCAAACACTTCCATTGGAATCATTTAACCAAGAGCAAGACCAGTATTGAATTGTCTGCTTGGCTCTCCCTGAGTTTCCCACCATCCATGTCTGCCTGTTGTATGAATCTGGATCAGGGCCAGCTTGAATACTGTCCTGTGGATTGGTCTGTTCCTGTATCCGTTGTGTGTCTGTTCCCGTGTGTTTCCTTTTCTTTTTCTTTTTTTTTTTTTTTTTCTTATTGGATATTTTTTTTACTTACATTTCAAATGTTATCCCCTTTCCCAGTTTCCCCTCCTCAACCCCTTATCATTCCACCTCCTCCTGCTTCTATGAGGGTGTTCCCCTAACCACCTTCCTACTCCTGCCTCCTCTACACTGGGACATCAAGCTTTCACAGGATCAAGGGCCTGACCCCTGACTGATGCTAGTTAAGGCCATTCTTTGCTACAGATGCAACTGGAGCCATGGGTCCCTCCATGCTTACATTTTAGTTGGTATTTTAGTCCCTGGAAGCTCTGGGGGAGGGGTCTGGTTTGTTGAAGAAACATCTGGGGGAGGGGAGGATAAGATAGGGTGTTTCCAGGAGGGACGAAAACCGGGAAAGGAGATAACATTTGAAATATAAATAAATAAACTATGAAATAAATAAATAAATAAATAAATAAATAAATAAATAAATAAATAAAATCTACTATTTTCCCAAGGAAATGTTAATTACTAATCTTATCCTAAAGTTTGATAGTAATATCTTGCATTATCCCCATCTTCAAACTTACTATTGTAAAGTTTGACAATAGTGCACATTGTTTGGTATGGTCCACTTCATCCTCATACTTTTTAGTCAAAATGCACAAGCAATTATATCCCAACTGTAACAAACTTACAGTTTCCTCAGACTCCGTGTTAATTTCAGGTTATTCTAATTTATGAAAGCTATCAGATTTTGCAAAGATTATGCCCTTCCACCACTGAATAAGTGCTAATTCTTTACCTCTAGGAAAATTTTTGAAATATATTTGATGCTGACAAGAAATTTCTCTGTTCATAGGTGATGTTGAATATTGGATGTTTAAAATTTAGGTTGCTTAAAATATAAATTCTGTGGTGACAAGCAAGCATAGGGAACAGGTTAGCAGTTTAAGACTGTTTGTCTTTGGCTATATATGTACTCAACTCTGACAGATGGATCTAGAAAAATAATAGTACTGTGACACTCACCTGCATAGACCTACATGTGCACACACACACACACACACACACACACACACACACACAAACACACACACCACTAAAAAAAAAAAAAAAGAAACTTGTTTACCAAGCCTCGATTATATCTCCATTCCTTGTTTAATTTACTCACATTCTCTAGACTTTCTCTCCCTCAGTCCCTTCTCCCACAGGTCCTCATCTCAGTCCTCCTCCTCCTTGCCTCTGAGAGGGTGCTCCTCCCACCAGGCCTCCCAATTCCCTGAGGCCTTAAGTCTCTCAAAGATTTAGCACACCTTCTCCCACTGAAGACATACCAGGAAGACCTTTGCTATGTTTATGCCAGGGGCCTTGTATCAGCCCTGGTATGTTCCTGGTTGGTGCCTCAGTCCAGCTCCCTGGAGTCTGGGTTAGTTGACACTGCTGAACTTTGTATGGGATTGCTCTCCCCTTGAGCCTCTTCAATCCCTCCACTAATTCAACCACAGGGGTCCCTGACTCCAGTCCAATGGTTGGGTGTAAGTATCTGCATCTGTCTCAATCAGCTACTGGTAGGAACTCTAAAAGTACAGCCATGCCAGGCTCCCATATGTAAGCACATCATAGCATCAGTAATAGTGGCAGGCCTTGGTTCCCTCCCATGAGATAGATCCCAAGTTGGGCTGGTCATTGTACCACCTTTCCTTCAATCTCTTTGCTATTTTTGACAAGACCCAATTCTGGGTCAGAAATTCTGACTGTTGGTTAGTAACCCTGTCCCTTCTCTTGAGGCCCTGTTTATCTACTGGAGGTAGATGCTCTGAGTTCCCTCTCCACAATGTTGGGCATTCTGGCTAAGGTCACCCTCACTGAATCTTTAGAGTCTCTTGCCTCCAAGGTCTCTCACATTTTGTAGAAGGTCCCCCAAACCCACCCCTGAAGCTGCTTATATCCTGTAATGGTAAACTGGTATGCCACTCTGAGCTCCTGGCAAGTTAGCGATCCTAGCTTTTCACCCACCCAAGAGCTCTAAATTCAGGGATGAAAGACAGACACATAAAACCTTTATTCTTTGATAACCCATAACATCTCAATGGGTGAGCACTTTCAAACCTTCCCACCACTACTACATATTGCCCTCTACTATTCCTGAGTTAACACTTTTTTTTGTTGTTGTTGTTGTTTTTGTTTGTTTGTTTATTTTCCTTTTGTTTTTCGAGACAGTGTTTCTCTGTGTAGCCCTAGCTGTCCTGGAACTCACTTTGTAGACCAGGCTGGCCTCGAACTCAGAAATCTGCCTGCCTCTGCCTCTCAAATGCTGGGATTCAAGGCGTGCACCACCACCACCCAGCGTGAGTTAACACTTTCTAAATTGATATTTCATATTTCCTTCCTCACAGCCCTTCCATTGGAGCTTCTTTCCCTTTGAACCTACATTTCATTTGTCTCACCCTCTTGCTCCTTCATGACATGTTCCGTCCTATGCCTGTCTCATGGTAGAATCTCATCTTCTTCTCCACTTTTCTTGCTGGGAATTCTAAAAGTTCTGCCTCTTTCCCTTTGTCTAGCTATTGGCCTTGGGCTCTTTATTGACCCATTAAAAAAAATGGCAGGGACCTGCCGCTGACATGTGTGAATTATCATGAAAGCCAAAATCAATACCATAACAATCTCCATTCATTCTCTTGAACCTCAGGGCTTCTCTATCTCTGGGGGAATGACCATCCCTGACCTCAAGTTATACTATAGAACAATAGTGATAAACAGTGCATGTGATTGGTACAGAGAAAGAGATAGATCAATAGAATTGAACTGAAGACCGAGATATAAACCTACACACGAAACACACACACACATGGTCACCTGATGTTTGACAAAGAAGAAAAAGCCATACAGTGGAAAACAGCATATTCAACAACTGGTGCTGGTTCAACTGGCAGTCAGAATGTAGAAGGATGCAAATGGATCCATTCTTATCTCCTTCTACAAAGCTCAAGTGCAAGTGGATAAAAGACCTTCACATAAGATACACTGAATGTAATAGATGAGAAAGTGGGAAAGAGTCTCAAAAACATAGTTATAGGGGAATTTTTCCTGAAGAGAACACCAGTGGCTCAGGTTTTAAGATCAACTATTGACAAATGGGACCTCATAAAATTGCAAAGCTTCTGCAAGGCAAAGGACACTGTCAATAGGAGAAAATGGCAACCTACAGAGTAGGAAAAGATCTTTACCAATCGTAGATCCAATAGAGGGCTAATATCCAATATGTACAAATAACTCAAGAAGTTAGACTCCTAAGAACCAAATAACCCTATTTAAAAATGTGGAACAGAGCTAAACAGAGAATTCTCAACTGAGGAATACTGAATGGCTGAGAAGCACCTAAAGAAATGTTCAACATCCTTAGTCATCAGGGAAATGCAAATCAAACAACCCTGAGATTCCATATCACACCAGACAGAATGGACAAAATCAAACACTCAGGTGACAGCAGATGCTGGAAAGGATGTAGAGAAAGAGGACCACTCCTTCTTTGCTCATGGAATTTCAAGCTGGGATTTTAACTCTGAAAAATCAAGCTGCCAGTTCCTTTAATATCCTCCTTAAAGACCTCTATCTTCAAGAGATGGGATTTTAGGTCATTATCTTGTTTTTCAAGTATGTTGGGGTAACAAGGGATTACTGTTGTGGGAGAAATGGGTTCTGATGCTGCCATATTTCATTCAGTTCTGTTGCTTTTGATCTTGAGCTTGCCTCTGGCCATCTGGTTCTCTCTGGTATTAACTGACCTAGATGTCTCTGACTGGAGCCAGCTCCTTGGAGCCAGGTAAAGTCAGTCTACTTGAAGGCTGTCAGTAATCTATCTGGTTAGGGTGGACCTCCTTAATCCCTGGATAATGCAGACCTACTAGGAGGCAGAGAACCCATAGGTTGAAGCATGAAGGTGGCAAAGCCTAGAACTTTTATTTCAAATTCTCTAAAGAGTCAGTTAATTTCTCAGTGACATCACCTGCCCATTATCCTGTACTTAGAGAATAAAAGACACTTTGCCGAGTTCTTCGAAATTTCCAGAAGCATTTATTTCAGGAATTTGTTAGCAAGAAGCTTATAATTATGTTACAATGAGATAAAAACATACAACACATGCTAGGTTACAGCTACAGACAAAGAGTAATCATTGCTAAAAGCCATTTGGTATTCTCAGAAAATTTAAATTGCTAGCAGGGTGGTGATTATTTTTATAGATTCTACCTTCTTAGCAAGATACCATAATAAAATATTATGGATGATACTAATTCATATAAAAATGTAGCACTGCATTGTCTACACCAAGATTACATATGATGAACTCAAAGTAAGAACAGAAATTCAAAGCTTGTGATAGAGAAAAGAAAACCATGAAAACCAAAAATAAATAACAAAACATTGGCACATTGATAAATAGATGGGTTTAAGTCATTTTTAAATTATATGGACCAGCCTATTCCACATTTCAATGCATTATTAGTCTGATGAATAATTATTACAAATCAATCAGGACAGAAGTTTCAAATGCAATTGAAAGGAAACAGCATATGACTGAATTACACTCCCTCAGCCTGGCACTGCAGTTGCAAACATTTCATTTGGTTGAATATTTTTCTACAACACTGTTTGCAATACTATTTCACAGATACAGGAAAACACACCCACTCACGGAATTCCACTTTGATTAGACAGTGATCTTAGCAATGCCTTCTGCCTGTTACATACCCACTGCTATTTGATATTTTTGTAGCAATTTCATGACAAATGTGATGTTTTCATTAAGTCTCTCTCGTTCTTGTGGAGTAGATTCCATTTCTGAAGCCTTTTTGCAAGCACACAATCCTGTTAGGCATATGGAGAAAATGACTCACAGATAAATCAAAAATATGATAGATGTATTACCAAACATTCTGTTCCACTGAAGACAGAATTTTTCTTTTAATCTATGCTGTACATGCCAAACAGATGGAGTGAGAAAACAAATCTTTGCTGTGTGTGGCCTTATCATAACAGGCAACCTGATGGACACATAAAGCAGATAAACAGTAGCAACAATGCTTCTGTAAGAAAAAAAAAGAAAAATTAACATAAGGATACTTCTCAAAATAATTGTCCAGTTTCTTACTAATGTTCAATCTCTTCTCACAATAGTCTAATTTTTGTTTAATATGATTTTTAAATTAGCTTTTCTAGTATTCATTGTTTAAATTATGAAAAAGACACTGTCCTTGTATTGTCCCAGAACAAGCAAATAGATAAGGAATTCATTTCATTAAATGGAGATACTCTTCCCCAGCCAGCTTTCAGAAGTGTTATTTAGAGTCATTATAAAAAGAAAATATGTTTACTGAGGCACACTTCATGGGAAAGTAGAATATTAGGATACTTGTATAACTGAAAAAATGCATATGTTTACATGGTTTCCTATGTACTGTGGTCATTTATTTAGTAAAATTACATTAATTAGTTTGGGGATCTTTTTTTTTTTTTTCTTCTGTTTACAGCTGTTGTATGAACTGGATAAATGAATGAATTTTAAATGTAAATAAATAAAAGAACCAATAAAAATTTTTAAAAATCTCAACATCCTTAATAATCAGGAAAATGCAAATGCAAATGACCCTGAGATTCTACCTTACATCCATCAGAATGATCAAGTTCAAAAATGCAAGTGACATCACATGCTGGTGAAGATATGTAGAAGGAGGAACATTCCTCTGATGCTGGTGGGATTGTAAACTGTTACAACCACACTGGAAATCAATCTGACCATTCCTCAGAAATAGTTCTACTGAAGACCCAACTATACTGCTCCTGGCTATATACCCAAAAGGTTTACCAAAATACCACAAGGACACGTGCTCCACTAAGTTCATATTCATAATAGCCAGAAGCTAGAAACAACTCAGATGTCCCTCAACCAAATAATGGACGCAGAAAATGTAGTTCATTTATACAATGAAATATTATTCATCTATTACAAAGGAGGACATTGTGAAATTTGCAGGCAAACAGGAGGAACTAGAAAATATCATCCTGAGTGAGGTATTCCAGACCCAAGAGGACATGCATGGCATACATTCACTGATAAGTGGGTATTACCGCCAAAGTACCCATGATACAGCCCACAGACCTTAAGAAAATTGATAAGAAGAGAGACCCAAATGAGGATGTTTCAATCTCACTTAGAAAGGAGGACAAACTAATCATTGGGAGGAAGAGGGAGGGAGAGACGACGAGGGTGGGAGAGAGGAGGAAATGGAAAAGGGGGCAGAATCAGGTAACTGGGGAGACAGGAAATATGCAGCAAGGAAATGGGGGAGCAGGTGGTACCTCTAAAACATCCCAGAGACCTGTGATGTGAGAGGCTCCCAACCCAATGGGGATGACCTTAGCCAAAATGCCCAACAGTGGGGATATGGAACCTAAAAAGACCTCCTCCAGTTGTCAGGGCTCCCAGTGGAGGGAGGGGGTCATTAACCTATCTTCAAAACTTTTGATCCAGAATTGTTCCTGTTTAAAAAAAAATACAGTGACAAAAACAGAGTAGAAATTGAAGGAAAGACTATCCTGTGACCGGCTCACCTTGGGATCCACCCATGGGCAGGCACCAAACCCTGACTACAGATGCCATGTTGTGCTTGTGACAGGAGCCTAGCATAGTTGTCCTCTGAGAGTCTCTACCCAGCAGCTGACTGAGATATTTGTTGTTGTTGTTGTTCCATTTAGGTTGACTTTTTTTCTTACTTGATTCAAAAGCAAAATTATTCTGTAGTTTTGTATGTAGCCCTACCACACAAACATGTGTGTATCTAAATACAAATAATTTTAAAATAGCTTCAGATATTAATTCTTGACTATCATTTTCATGTTGAAGACTTTATACACTACTACTTGCTAAGCAGGCAGATAGTGATGTAGTTTAAGTACTTTTGCTCAGAGTCAGCATGTAATATCCTTAAATGGGTCCCTTATACCTCCTAACTCCCATTTCCTAATTGATAATAGGAAGACAGTTCCATTATCTGCACTGAAGAGTTCTGAGAAGCAATAGAATATGCTTAGCCACAATACTGAATACTTATGGATGAGGGCTCAGAAAGTACTAGTAAAAATTTAAGGATATGGTATCATTGAAAATTTGTATAAACAGGGAGTATTTATTGGACTCTATTGTTAGGATTTTTTTACCTCCTTTCTAAAGTTTACTTTTGATAATTTTTGTGATTTAGACCCCAGAAACTCTCAAATTATTATAAAGAAAAGTTCAGTTTAAAATAAGAGACCAGGGGCTGGTGAGATGGCTCAGCGGGTAAGAGCACCCGACTGCTCTTCCGAAGGTGATAAGTTCAAATCCCAGCATCCACACAACCATCCATAACGAGATCTGGCGCCCTCTTCTGGAGTGTCTGAAGACAGCAACAGTGTACTTACATATAATAAATAAAATAAATCTTTAAAAAAATATATGAGACCAAATTTGGGGAATTCTTGTAAGTTAACTAATGTCGCCTTGTGGAGCTTAGGTTTGTTTTCAGCTGGAAACTCAAGGAAACAAAATATATGTGGTTGATTTTTTTTTTTTTTTGTCTCTAATTATTCTGTTGGAACAGCAGCAGTGTTATTTAAATTGGCAGCATTGTAAAATTGGTCTTATACGCTGTGGTAAGTGTTTCAAAATGATTTTCTTGTGAAATATTTTCAAGTGATCCTGAGAACTTCCCATGTAGGCTGCTTGCTCCTGATAAATGTTGAGCTTTGATACACTTTTCTTACCTGTTAGTTTACTTGTTATTTCTCATATTGATGGTTCCTTTCTCATGCTGAAAGAGTTTGTCTCAAGAATATATATTGGTGGCTCTTTACACTTCTGGGCAATTCTGAATGACTCGTGCAGATGTCATACTAAAGTATCTTTGGAACTAAAAGTTCTCCCATGAGAAGTTGGCATGCATGCCTCCTTCCTACAAATTCAGAAGGTTCAGCGTAACTGATACCAGCTAAGTACCACTTCACAAATGCTAAATATAAATTATTTTTTTAAATTCTGTATCTACTCTTCTTAAAATGCTAGTGAAAACATAAGACTTGGGAGGCAGTGCAGTGTTTATCCATGGATTGTGCATCCTGTGTACCAAGTGCTTTAAGCCTCACCTTCACTGTATGTGAGGTTGCCTCTAAGATGCTCTACTCTGAAAAACAAACCTGAAGTGTCCTCTCTCCTTTTGTAATCAGAAAATGTCCTGTTGTAGGAGAGGGCACATTCCATGATGCTTATATTTATAAGGCAACTCTAACATTAATTGCTCTATAGCTGTATCAAATATCAAACAGTACATTAGCTAAGTTCATTGCAAACAAGTTCTCTATAAGAGAATCAAAGATTGAAAAGAATTCCAACACTTCACATATGCTGAACTTCTGCAGAAATATGTTATGTTTACTAATGCTTACATTTACATCAAAGTACTTAAACTATTAAAGAGAATTGAACTACGGTACTTTTCTGAAAAAAAAAAAAAATCAAACTGCCATTTGCTTTGCTGCGGATACCTCCCTGGTATTGACTGTTAGCAGAACATTCAGTGTAGTCAATGAGCTGATTCCAGAGATATTTCAGGAACCAGTTCATGCTGAAGGGAGGCACTGCAGTAATTAGAGCATCTCCTTTGCACAATTGTAACTTATTAGAGACAGTACCTTAAGTGGCTGAATGAGGTAGGACAATTTGCACTTATCCTCAGAGCTGCCAATAAGTTTATTCTATGTCTGTGTGGGTACAGGAAAAACTCCCTGCCATGCTTCTGATTCTACGTTTGTTTGTTTGTTTGTTTGTTTGTTTGTTTGTTTGTTTTTAAATGGAAATTATTGTTTCCTGCACACATAAATTTACTACATGAGAACATGATTTTATACAAACAAGAAGGTTAATAATTATGCCAAACCAGAGTCATTACCTGCTTAATAAATGTTTCTGGAACTAAATCACATTTTTGAATTTTATTACTCTAAAGTAGGAATGGGGCCAATGTTTCAAGAAATTTCATGTCCTGACTTAGCTGATCCTCACAATCAATGTTTCTGATAGATAATTTTTTTAATTTATCCAATTACACACTGAAACAACATGGAATTAAATAACATTTAAGACATGTGTAGATTGATAGCTGACCTCAAGAGTAAAACATACAATCCTCTGCTTTACCTTTATCGATTAAATAAATAAAACATCTTAAATTTAAAAGTAATTTGCATCTTTGCCTTCATTTATAATTAAATCATTTGCTAGGCACCACTATTCATAAGGAAACTGATGATAAAAGCCAAATGAAAATAAATGAAGACTTTGGAGTGTTACAGAGTGAGCGAGACATGATGTGGTACATCTGGAAAAATATAAAGTGAAAGCCATGTGTATCTTCTTTGCCTCCTGCACTTGTAAATTATGTATACTATGTCTGGGTGAGGCCAATAATTGAGAAAATATATATGTAGGGGCTGCAGCTAATGGCCAGGCATCTAAGAGTGTTTTCATCGGAGCAAAAGGTACAGTGATGTGACTAATACAAGACGAGATTTACCCCTTAAAATATTTGAAACATCATGTTTTATATATAGCAGAATGTTGAAAATACAATGAAGTTATATGTGAGTTATAAAGATGATTTGGCTGAGCTTTAAAATGGTAAGGATGATTCAGACCCAACTGGAGACAGGTCTTGCTAATAATAACAAACACTGTATATCACATGTGTATTCTCCTATTTGTTCAATTGTGTTTGTAGCTTTGGTCACGAGCACTGACTTCATACCCTTTTACTCCTTTCTTCAGGAGTCTTGCAGAGCTGGACTCTGTCAAGGGGGACATTAAAAGAGTACTCCACAATTTCTGGTTGTAGTCTACATGCTTAACTTCATCATTTAAAATTTTCACCTCCAGTAATCTCGGTTTTATTCTGAAGCGTTGTGTTTAGACACCTGTGTACAATATTTTTCTTTGCATGTATCTTGCTATACTTATTCTGTCTTTATTTTTTCTTGGTTATATCTACTTTATATGTGTCTGAACATATGGAACAAGATACAATGTATACCCATGGTTACAGTGACCTCTCTCATTAGAGCCATGGTTGGGGAGGAATGATTTCCAGCAACCCTTACACTTCCTTCTCTGCCTTTTACATATATACCTATGCAAACCTCTCCTTTCATTTAAATACTTAATATCTTCTCAATACATATGTTCCACCATTGATTGGTTTCTTATTATATAAAGTGAAAGAAGCTGAGTCTGGTCTTCGAAGACTCTCTTTCTTATATTGTGACACATCTCATACCATTTCTTTGAACAAGAGGTGAGATATCACTGTTCTTGTTTAATATAGAGTATATTCCTTTCCTTGTACAGAATTCTACTATGAAGAACGGGAAATTCAGCAGTGCTTTTGTTGTATATCCTGTTTATAATGTTTTAATACCACATATTTGAAATGAACATTTACATATATCTTTTAATATTTTTAAACAAACTACTATAAGCATTTAATGACTCACTTGAGTTTGAAACAAAAGAAAAAAAACCCAATTAAATGAGCTGTTACCAGTAAGCAATCAACAGTTTCTGAACATACTGTAGTAGCAAAAAATTATAAATCCCTTCCCAAATCTATTTTCCTACTAGAAATCTCAACCACCCCCAAATTCTTAAATGAGGAAAAGCATAAATAATACTCCAAATTATATGATTGGACTGAGTCATGTTTATGACCTTCCTTATTTTTAAAAAATGCCAACAATTAAAATCAAAATACATGACAATAATTTTAGAACCTGACATGGTGATATGTACCTGAACTGCTACCTCATGGGGAAGTGGTCAAGCCCAGTCTACCTACTAACAATCTGTCTCAAATATGTAAAAATATAAAATAAAATATTATTTTAAGTCACAAAAATGTATTAAAGTATTTCATAGAAATAAAACAGTAAAGTATATACCTGTGCACTGCAATCAATTTTTTGATGGTTTCATAAACCAAATTCACTTTTACATCTTATCATGTTGCAGCTTCAATTTGACATTTCCTCCCTCTTAAGAAATATGTAATTGGAAATCATGCAAAATGAAATTTTCAGTCCATAAAATCCTTCATAGTTTATCTTGCATGAAGAGCTAGTAAATGTTCTATAAATATTCATGATCTTTGCAGTTACTGAGTAGCTGAGATATATTTGAGGTATGAAAATAAACTGTCATAGAAAATTCCAAACTGATTATTTCACAGTGAGATAGAAGCATTAAATTCAAGGTCTAATGAATGACCAATGTGCTTATTTTGTTTCAAAAAGCTTTCCTTAGTTATTGTCTTATATTTTCTTAAGGACAAATGTACAATGTTAGCATATAGTAAATGTTATTCAGTGGCTTTTAAGTTATAAGAGATGCATACTTTTTCTGTTCTTAGCCAGCTCAATTATTGATTCTCAGTTTTTTACTTTAACATAAAATTCTGAATCATAAGTTTTTTATTTCAATTTTTTATTAGATATTTTCTTCATTTATATTTCTAATGCTATCCTGAAAGAACCCTATACCCTTCCTCCCTGCCCTGCTCCCCAACCTCCCAACTCCCACTTCTTGGCCCTGGCATTCCCCTGTACTTAGACATATAAAGTTTGCAAGACCAAGGGGCCTCTCTTCCCAATGATGGCCAACGAGGCCATCTTCTGCTACATATGCAGCTAGAGACAGGAGCTCTTGGGGTACTAGTTAGTTCATATTGTTGTTCCACCTAAAGGGTTGCAGACCCCTTCAACTCCTTGGGTACTTTCTCTAGCTCCCCCATGGGAGGCCCTGTATTCCATCCAATAGATGACTGTGAGCATCCACTTCTGCATTTTCCAGGCACTGTCATAGCCTCACACAAGACAGCTATATCAGGGCCCCTTCAGCAAAAAATTGCTGGCATATGCAATAGTGTCTGCATTTGGTGGCTGATTATGGGATGGATCCCCTGGTGGGGCAGTCTCTGGATGGTTCACCCTTTCATCTTAGCTCCAACCTTTGTCTCTGCAACTCCTTCCATGGATATTTTATTCCCTATTCTAGGGAGGAATGATGTATCCACATGTTGGTCTTCCTTCCTGATTTTCTTGTGTTTTGGAGGTTGTATCTTGGGTATTTTAGGTTTCTGGGCTAATATCCACTTATCAGTGAGGGGATATCAAGTGATTTCTTTTGTGGTTGGGTTACCTCACTCAGGACGATATCCTCCAGATCCATCCATTTGCCCAAGAATTTCATAAATTCATTGTTTTTAATAGCTGAGTAGTACTCCATTGTGTAAATGTACCACATTTTCTGTATCCATTCCTCTGTTGAGGGACATCTGGGAACTTTCCAGCTTCTGGCTATTATAAATAAGGCTGCTATGAACATAGTGGAGCATGTGTCGTTATTAACAGTTGGAACATCTTCTGGGTATATGCCCAAGAGAAGTATTGCTAGATCTTCGGGTAGTACTATGTCAAATTTTCTTAGAAATGTTCAGACTGATTTCCAGAGTGGTTGTACCAGCTTACAATCCCACAAACAATGTAGGAGTGTTCCTCTTTCTCCACATCCTCGCCAGCATCTGCTGTCACCTATTTTTTTTTTTTTTTATCTTAGCCATTCTGACTGGTGTGAGGTAGAATCTCAGGGTTGCTTTGATTTCCATTTCCCTGATAATTAAGAATGTTGAATATTTTTTCAAGTGCTTCTCAGCCTTGTGGTATTCCTCAGTTGAGAATTCTTTGTTTAGTTCTGTACCCCATTTTTTTTTTTTTTTTTTTTTTTGGTTTTTCGAGACAGGGTTTCTCTGTCTAGCCCTGGCTGTCTTGGAACTCACTTTGTAGACCAGGCTGGCCTCGAACTCAGAAATCTGCCTGCCTCCCGAGTCTGTACCCCATTTTTAATGGGGCAATTTTAATTTCTGGAGTCCAGCTTCTTGAGTTCTTTTTATATATTGTATATTAGTCCCCTATCAGATTTAGGTTTGGTAGGGTCCTTTTCCACTCTATTGGCGGCCTTTTTGTCTTATTGACAGTATCTTTTGCCTTACATAACCTTTGCAATTGTATGAGGTAACATTTGTTGATTCTTGATTTTACAGAACAAGCCATTGCTGTTCTGTTCAGGAATTTTTTCCCTGTGCCCACATCTTCTAGGCTTTTCAGCACTTTCTCCTTCATGAATTTCAGTGTCTCTGGTTTTATGTAGAGGTCTTTGATCCACTTAGACTTGAGCTTTTTACATGGAGATAAGAATGAATCAATTCGCATTCTAAATGATAACTGCTAGTTGTGCCAGCACCATTTGTTGAAAATGCTACTGTTGTTGTCCCCCCCGCCCCCGCCCCCACTGGATGGCTTTAGCTCCCTTGTCAAAGATCAAGTGACCATAGATGTGTGAGTTCATTTCTGGGTCTTCAATTCTATTCCATTGATCTACCTGTCTGTCACTGGACCAGTACCATGCAGTTTTTATCATAATTGTTCTGTAATACAGCTTCAGGTCAGGCATGGTAATTCTTCCAGAGTTTCTTTTATTGTTGAGAATAGTTTTTGCTATCCTAGGTGTTTTATTATTTCAGATGAATTTGCAAATTGCCCTTTCTAACTCAGTGAAGAATTGAGTTGGAATTTTGATGGGGATTGCATTGAATCTGTAGATTGCTTTCGGCAGGGTACCATTTTGACTATATTAATCCTGCCAATCCATGAGCATGGGAGATCTTTCCATCTTCTGAGATCTTCTTCAATTTCATTCTTCAGAGACTTGAAGTTCTTATCATACAGATCTTTTACTTCCTTAGTTAGAGTCACACCAAGGCATTTTATATTTTTTGTGACTATTGTGAAGGGTGTTGTTTCCCAAATTTCTTTCTCATCCTGTTTATCCTTTGTGTAGATAAAGGCCATTGATTTGTTTGAGTTACTTTTATTTCCAGCTACTGCCCTGAAGTTGTTTTTACGTTTTAGGAGATCTCTGGTGGAATTTCTAGGGTCACTTATATATACTATCATATCATCTGAAAATAGTGATATTTTGACTTACTTTCTTCCTTTCTTTCTTTCTTTCTTTCTTTCTTTCTTTCTTTCTTTCTTTCTTTCTTTCTTTCTTTCAAATTTGTATCCCCTTAATCTCTCTTTGTTGTCAAATTGCTCTGGGTAGGACTTCAAATACTATATTGAATAAGTATATTGAATAGAAAGTGAGCAGCCTTGTCTAATCCCTGACTTTAATGGGATTGCTTCGAGTTTTTCTCTAATTAGATTGATGTTGGCTATTGGTTTGTTGTATATTGCTTTTATTATGTTTAGGTATGGGCCTTGAATTCCTAATCTTTCCATGACTTTTATCATGAAGGGGTGTTGGATTTTGTCAAATGGTTTCTCATGAGATTATCACATGATTTTTGTCTTTGACTTTGTTTATATATTGGATTACGTTGATAGACTTCCTTATATTAAACCATCCCTGAATCCCTGGGATGAAGCCTACTTGGTCATGATGGATGATTGTTTTGATGAGTTCTTTGTGAGAATTTTATTGAGTCTTTTTGAATAGATATTCATAAGGGAAGTTAGTCTGAAGTTCTCTTTGTTAGATATTTGTGTCGCTTAGGTATCAGAGTAATTGTGGCTTCATAGAATGAATTGGGTAGAGAACCTTCTGTTTCTATTTTTTTGAATAGTTTGAGGAGAGTTGGATTTAGGTCTTCTTTGAAGGTCTGATAGAACTCTACACTAAACCTGTCTGATCCTGGGCTTTTTTTGGTTGGGACACTCTTAATGGCTGCTTTTATTTCTTTAGGGGAAATGAGACTGTTAATATCTTTAATTTGTTGTTGATTTAACTTTGGTACCTGGTATGTGTCTAGGAAGTTGTCCCTTTCATCCAGGTTTTCCAGTTTTGTTGAGTATAGCCTTTTGTAGTAGGCTCTGATGATGTTTGGGATTTCCTCAGGTTCTGTTGTTATGTCTTCTTTTTCATTTCTGATTTTGTTAATTAGGTTACTGTCCCTGTGCCCTATAGTTATTCTGGCTAAGAGTTTATCTATCTTGTTGATTTTCTGAAATACCAGCTCCGGGTTTGGTTGATTCTTTGAATAGGTTTTTTTTTTTTTTTTTTCTTTCCACTTGGTTGATTTCAGCCCTAAGTTTGAATATTTCCTGCTATCTACTCCTCTTCGGTGAATTTGCTTCCTTTCATTCTATAGCTTCTAGGTGTGCTGTCAAGCTGCTAGTGTATGCTTTCTCTAGTTTCTTTTTGCAGGCACTCAGGGCTATGAGTTTTCCTCTTAGGACTGCTTTCATTTTGTCCCATAAGTTTGGGTATGTTGTTGCTTCATTTTCATTAAACTCTAAAAAGTCTTTAATTTCTTTCTTTATTTCTTCCTTGACCAAGATATCATTGAGTAGAGTGTTATTCAGCTTCCACATGAATATTCGCTTTCTATTATTTATGCTGTTATTGAAGATCAGTCTTAGTCTGTGGTGATCTGATAGGATGCATGGGATAATTTCAATTTTTTTGTATTTTTTGCCGCATCTTTTGTGACTGATTATTTGGTCAATTTTGAAGGGAGGTACCATGAGGTACTGAGAAGAAGGTATATCGTTTTGGTTTAGGATATAATGTTCTGTAAATATCTGTTAAATCCATTTATTTCATAACTTCTATTAATGTCCATGTCTCTCTGTTTAGTTTCTGTTTCCAGGATCTGTCCATTGGTGAGAGTTGGGTGTTGAAGTCTCCCACTATAATTGTGTGAGGTGCAATGTGTGCTTTGAGCTTTACCAAAGTTTCTTTTATGAATGTGGCTGCCCTTGCATTTGGAGCATAGATATTTAGAATTGAGAGTTCATCTTGGTAGATTTTACCTTTGATGAATATGAAGTGCCCCTCCTTGACTTTTTTTATAACTGGGTTGCAAGTTAATTTTATTCGATATTAGAATGGCTACTCCAGCTTGTTTCTTCGGACCATTTGCTTGAAAAATTGTTTTCCAGCCTTTTACTCTGAGGTAGTGTCTGTCTTTGTCCCTGAGGTGGGTTAGCTGCAAGCAGCAAAATGTTGGGTACTGTTTGTGTAGCCAGTCTTTTAGTCTATGTCTTTTTATTTGGAAATTGAGTCCATTCGTGTTAAGAGAAATTAAAGAAAAATAATTGATGTTTCCTGTTATTTTTGTTGTTAAAGTTGGGATTCTGTTCTTGTGGCTGTCTTAGGTTTGTTGAAGGATTACTTTCTTGCTTTTTCTAGGGTGTAGTTTCCATCTTTGTGTTGGTGTTTTCCCTTTATTGTCCTTTGAAGGGCTGGATTCATGGATAGATATTGTGTGAATTTGGTCTTGCCATGGAATACTTTGGTTTCTCCATCTATGGTAATTGAGAGTTTTGCTAGGCCTGGGCTGGCATTGGTATTCTCTTAGTGTCTGTATAACATCTGTCCAGGATCTTCCGTCTTTCATAGTCTCTGGTGAGAAGTCTGGAGTAATTCTAATAGGTCTGCCTTTATATGTTACTTGAACTTTTTCCCTTACTGCTTTTAATATTCTGTCTTTATTTAGTGCATTTGTTGTTTTGATTATGTATGGGATGTATCAGGAGGAATTTCTTTTCTGGTCCAGTCTATTTGGAGCCATGTAGGCTTCTTTTATGTTCATGGGCATCTCTTTCTTTAGGTATCAGAAATTTTCTTCTATAATTTTGTTGAAGACATTTGCTGGCCCTTTAAGTTAAAATCTTTATTCACAACTACTCCTATTATCCTTAGGTTTGGTCTTCTCATTGTGTCCTGGATTTCCTGGATGTTTTGAGTTATGTTTTGCATTTTGCTTTTTCTTTGATTGTCGTATTCATTTTTTCTATGGAATCTTTTGCACTTGAGATTCTCTCTTCCATCTCTTGTATTCTGTTGCTGATGCTTACATCTATGATTCCTGATTTCTTTCCTAGGGTTTCTATCTCCAAAGTTGTCTCCCTTTGGGTTTTCTTCTTTGTTTCTACTTCCTTTTTTAGGTCTTGGATGTTTTTGTTCAATTCCATCCCCTGTTTGGTTGAATTTTCCTGTAATTCTTTAAGGGATTTTTGTGTTTCTTCTTTAAGAGCTTCTACATTTTTAGCAGTATTTTCCTGTGATTCTTTAAGGGCTTCTAACTGTTTAGCTGTGTTCTCCTGTATTTCTTTAAGTGAGTTATTAATGTCCTTCTTAAAATCTTCTAACACCATCATGAGATATGATTTTAAATCTGAGTCTTGCTTTTCGGGTATGTTGGGTATCCAGGACTTCCTGTGGTGGGCATACTGGGTTCTAATGATGCCCAGTATTCTTGGTTTCTGTTAGTAAGATTCTTACATTTTGCCATCTGGTAATCTCTGGTGTTAATATGCAAGCTGTCTCTGGCTGTACCTTGATCTTCCTGTGGTTCTGTTAGCCTCTGTCAGCACTCCTGGGAATCCAACTATCACCTGAGTCCCAGTGGTCAGAGCACTCTCTGCAGGCAAGCTTTCCTCTTGCAGGGCAGGTGTCCAGAAGTCTGGAGCTCTGATCCACCTCCTGAGTCCTGAGGTCAGAACTCTCCCTGTAGGCCTACTATCCTCTGGCAACCAAGGTGCCCAGAGGTCTGGGTCTCAGCTCTGCCTCCTGGCTGAGGATTAAGGCCAGACAAGACCCTGTCCAAGAAACTTTGTTGCTTCTAATGCACATGTGTTCTCTAGTGATCATGAGGTCCAGGATGCACTAGAGGTCCTGCAGCATGGAGAGCACTCTAGGGCCGTTGGTGGCCTCCAGTGGGATGAGGTGGAAGATGGTGGGGTGACACAGACTGGAATGGATCCCAGCCTCTGGTCGGGTGGTGTTCCTTTGTCCCTGTTCATGCTGGTACAAGACACTCTGTGATTCTTTGGAGCTTATGTTGTGTTACACTCACTTGTGATCCTGAGGTGATCCGGAGGTCCTGAGGAGTGGAGAGCACTCTAGGGCCCTTGGCACCCTCCAGTGCCTTCAGGAGGAAGATGGCTGGGCTGGTACTGACCCTAATGGATCCCAGCCTCTGGTCGGGCAGGGTTCCTTTTTCCCTGTTCCTAATGTCACAAGACCCCCTGCAAGTCTTTGGAGCTGATGTTGTGTTCCACTCACCCGTGTTCCTGAGGCTATCCCAAGGTCCTGCAGCATGGAGAATACTCTAGGGCCCTTTGCGGCCTCCAGCAAGATCAGGCAGAAGATCCATAACTTTTATTATATATTTATCAAAACATTTTTCACTTCATCAAAGTAAGCATTGATTTAACATGAAAAGAAAATTCACCAAGTCTTACTTAGTTTTTTATGTATGTGAATATCAGGTATTTTAATTACTTTGTTTTTGTTTTAAGGTCAACTACTTGACTTAAATCAGCTTAAGGAAGCAATGAATATGATGGGCCAGAGATGTTGACTGATGCCTGTGGAAACTGCATACACCAGCAGGACATTGCTGAAAGGACCCTGATATAGCTGTCTCCTGGGAAGCTTTGACAGTTCCTGACAAACTCAGAAGTGGATGCTCACAATCATCTATAGGGCAGTACACAGGGTCCCCAATATAGGAGCTAGAGAGAGTACCCAAGAGTTGTAGGGGTCTGCAACCCTATAGATGGAACAACAATATGAACTAATCAGAACCCCCAGAGCTCATGTCTACCTTCTTGAGTTCTTTATATATATATATATATATATATATATATATATATATATATATATATATATATTGGATATTAGCCCTCTGTTGGATTTAGGATTTGGATTGGTAAAGATCCTTTCCCAGTCTGTTGGTTGCCTTTTTGTCTTATTGACAGTGTCCCTTGCCTTACAGATGCTTTGCAGACTATATACAGATTCTATTAGATCCCATTTGTCAATTCTTTCTTTGTGGAACAGCCATTTGACTCAGAAATAAAAAGCTCCTGAAAATATACTGAAGAAATCTAAGTCAGAACAGTATTAATACATCTGTACTTCTAATTTAATTGTGATGTTATTATATTAGCCTAGGTATCTATCAATGGATGAATGCATAATTACAACTATATAGAAATATGAATGTCATATATTTGTATTACATAAAATTTACAGTAACATTTTATTCTAATATGGAGGAGTAGAATTATACAATTTAAGAAAAATAGATGGAAGTAAAGATAATTAAACTGAAAATGGAAGTTTTACCTATAAAGACACACATCATGTCTTTCTCACATAGGAAATATTATTTACACCGAGGTGTAAATAAGAAGTGAAACCATTTGGGAAAAGGAAGGGGACCAGTGAGGCACCAGGATATTTTTGAGCAAACATGATGAAAGTAGAAGAGAATGTTTAAACAAAATGTCATTGAAAGCTGATTATCTTTATGCAAACACTAAAGGATGAATTTACAAAGGTGACTCATGTTTATCAGCTAATCATATAACATTCTGCCACTACTTTATAGATTAAATTATCAATAATTCCTTGAAGATTTTTACACATTTAAAAGGATAAATAAGAAAACATGTTTAAAGTATGAACTGAATATTAGAAAATTTGATCTCAAAACACAGCTGTGCCAGGGGTATAATAACCAGAAATCTCTGATGCTAATAAATATGCTAATATCTTTTCTCATTCTGGGAAAGAATTTGATAATTTGCTTAAAAATAGCTTCAGAAATTAATTAATTAGTCTGATAATCAAATCCCATATATCAACACTGCCACTTAATTTTTCTCTACAGATTTTCACTCAATCATTTATTGACCTGGTAGATATGAATACATTTGTAGTTTATTGATTATTCTTCAAAATCATAAAGAATTTTATATTCTTAATAACATATTCAATTACTATTTTGAGGGCAGCTTCTTGATTAATAGACAACTCCATAAAATACTGATTGCACTCTGCTTAGTTATAGTAGCCAATACCAAAGAACATAAAATTTTAAACTAACAAATGGTTCTGTTTTTCAAATAATTTTAAAATTATACCAGTCAATGTTAGCCACTCCGTAAACTACAGTAGAGTTTAAAGTACTTTTTCTACAAAGATGACTGGGCAGGTTCAACTGTCTTCACTATATTCCTGATAGTGACATCTCTGGGCACAAATTAAAAACTGAGGGAGTAGTATTAAGAGCAGACTGTGAAGTAAGTCATTTATTTAGTACTTAAATTATTAAAATCTACAATATATTAAACAATATTCTTTTGACAGGAAGCAAACCTGTTTGTTACATCATTGTTTATCTATCAAAAGATACGAAACACCTTCATTAATAGGATTGTTGGTTTTGAGAATTGTTGCTACTGATCCTACAGAATTAAGGTGCTTAGAACATATTTATGAGTAGAACAAGCACCTTTTCTACTTCTATTGATGTATCACTGACAAGTAGGAACCAAAGAGATTGCGACTTGATAAAGACTTACAATGTGAAATCAACAATCAAAAAATTAATACATCCTTAACCTCATAACTGTGTGCATGAGTGAATATATGTGTGTGCTGACTTCTAATATTGTTAACTCACACTTCATGTTAGAGACAAACATAATACAGTGATCAACACACACTGCTAATAAATTAGCTACATTCACACTTACAAGTGCCAATGAGTCATCAACTGCAATATTCTGTGACTCTGGATCTCTGATATGCTACTTAAATCAGAAGTGAGCACCTTATCATGTGACATACAAACTACATTTTACTTTGGCTTAATGGAAAGTGCTTCTCATTTTGAAACTTTTTTTCTGTTTCTTTTTCTTTTACAGTCTTTCAGAGTGTACCAATTGAGTAACATACGAATAAATACCCATTTTACAGTGGAAATATAGAATAATCACAGACAGATGAAGTAGATAGGTTATAGTCATACTAATAGAAAAAAAAATCCATAGCAAGAGCCTGTAGTTTTGGATGCAGAGATACCTAATTTCAACCCTTAATAATATGAGTCCTTTTTCTCCAAATCTAGCCAAAATACAAATTATTATAGTTTATTTTATCCATTGTGTATGTAGTTCAAAACCAACTATTGTATAACTAAAAGGGATTTTTGATAAAGCCTAAATAATTCAAATATTCTTTATTTAACTTGTGGTTATCCAGTATTTAAAAAAAATGACCCTGATTTTTTTTTTAATTAGATATGTTCTTTATTTACATTTCAAATGTTATTCCCCTTCCTGGTTTCCCCTCTGAAAACCCCCTATCCCCTCTCCATGTCCCCTTGCTCACCAACCCACCCACTTTGGCTTCCTGGTCCTAGCATTCCCCTACATTAGGACTTAGAGCCTTCACAGGACCAAGGGCCTCTTCTTTCATTGATGACCAACAAGTCTATCGTCTGCTACATCTGCAGCTGGAGCCATGGGTTCCCTCCATGGGTATTCTTTGGTTAGTGATTTAGTCTCTGGGAGCTCTGGGGGTACTGGTTGGTTCATATTGTTGTTCTTGGTTACCCAGTATTTTAACTCCTTTTTATATCATTTTGACATATACCTAACAGGAAATGTTGTAGGGACAGAATGTTTTCTTTTGCTTTGTAAGAATATAGTGTATCATATTGGAAGGCACAGTGACAGCAATGTGGTTATATCACTTCTTTGATCAGGAACCTTCTAAATACTTTGATTTAACAGGAAACTTGAACAGATAATCTTGCTGTGCCTTTCCACCCTTGTCATTATGATGAGCTCACCAGAGATTGAACTACTCAATGTGATCACTACCCTCTCAAAGTTTTTATATAGTTGTGTTTGGCGAAAAAAAAGAACTATTAACAGATTATAAATAAAGTAGATAATGAGTATATATTCATGCTTTATTTATTAAAAAATAAAGCATATATATGCTAATATATATAACTCCAGATTTTATTCCCCCAGGTTATTTTTTTTAATAATCATTCAATTCGTTTACATCTCAAATGATATTCCAATTTCAGGTTACCCCCTCCACCAACACTGCATCCCACATTTTCCCTCCCCGCTTCCATTTTGTCTATATGAGAGGGTTCACTCACCCATCCACACTCTCCCACCCTGCCACTCCAATATCCCCCTACTCTGAGGCATCCAACATTCCTAGGAACAAGGGCCTCCCTCTAGGTGCTGTCAGGCAAGGCTATTCTCTGCTATATATGGATCTGGAGCCAAGGATACTCCTAGGTTGGTGATCTAGATTTTGGGAGAACTGGGTGGTCAGGTCAGCCTCTATTGTTCTTCTAATGGGGTTGCAATCCGCTCTGCTCATCCAGTTTTTCCGCCAGCTCCCCCACCAGGTCCCCGCCAGCACCCCCACCAGGTCCCCTGAGTTCAGTTGTCTCCAAGAATTCACATCTGCATTGGTCAGTTGCTGGACGGAACTCCCTAGGAACTACCACACTTGGTTCTTGCCTACAAGCACCTCTTGACAAGGGCACCAGTGTTGGCATTAGTGTCTGAAGACATGATGGATCCCTAGGTGTGGCAGTTCCTGGTTGGCCTTTTCTTCAGTCTCCTTTCCATCTTTTGTCCCTGTTCTTCCTTTGGATAGTGACATTTCTGAACATTACATGTAAAGTCAATCCCATTGATTTCTGGGAACCTCACATTTCTCTGGTGTCTGGGACCATCCAGTGGCTATCTATCCCTAGTTCCTCATCCCCGCTGCTACCTATGTTTGTTCAATTTCCTGACCCCTTTCACATCTCCTCCAGTTTCAGATACTGTCACCCCTATTTCCTCCTCCTTCTTTCTCTATCCCTTATCCCCCTCTCCTTCCACCTCCAACAACCATCCTGCCTCCCCTTCAATGCAGAACTGAAGCATTCACACCTTATTCTCCCTTATTTCTATGCTTCGTATGGTCTGTAAGTTGTGTCATGGGCATTATGAGCTTTTGGGCTAGTATCCACTCATTAGTGAGTACATACCATGTGCATTCTTTTGAGACTGCGGTACCTCACTGAGGATGATATTTTCTAGTCCTACCCATTGCCTGAGAATTTCATGAACAATGAAGTCATTGTTTTTAATTGCTGTGTAGTACTCAATTGTGTATATGTACCATATTTTCTGTATCCATTCTTCTTTTGAAGGACATCTGGGTTGTTTCCAGCTCCTAGCTATTACAAATAAGGCTGCTATGAACATAGTGGAGCATGTGTCCTTGTTGTATGATGGAGCATCTTTTGAATATATATCCAGGGGAAGTTTATCTATGTCTTCAGGTAGTACTATGTCCAGTTTTCTCAGAAATTGCCAGACTGATTTCCAAGATGGTTTTACTAGCTTGCAGTCCCACCAGCAATAGAGGAGTGCTCCTCTTTCTCCACATCCTCACCAACATCTGCTGTCAACTGCTTTCTGTCAGTCTACCTTCTTGAGTTCTTTGCACATTTTGGATATTAGCCCTGTACTAAATGTAGGGTTATAAAGATCTTTTCTCAATCTGTGGGTTACATTTTGCCCTATTCATAGTGTCCCTTATTTTACAGAAGCTTCTCAATTTTAAGAGGTCCCATTATTTGCTCTTAATGCATAAGTCATTAGTGTTTTGTTCAGGAAGTTTTATCCTGTGCCCATCCAAGTATTCATGGCTCTTCCCTACTTTCTCTTCTGTAAGATTCAGCTTATCTGGTTTTATGTGGTGGGCCTTGCTTGACTTGTATTTGAGCTTTATGCAAGGAGATAAGAATAGGTCAATTTGCATTCAACTACATGCTGACCTCCAATTGAACCAGAACCATTTGTTGAAAAATACTCTTTTTTCTACTGGAAATGTTTTAGATTCTTTGTCAAAGATCAAGTGACCATAAGTGTGCAGGTTCATTTCTGGGTCTTCAATTCTATTCCATTGATCTACTTTCCTGTTCTGTACCAATATCATGCAGTTTTTATCACTATTGCTCTATAGTATAGCCTGAGGTCAGGGATGCTGATCCCCCAGAAGTTGTTTTTTTAGAATATTTTTCACTATCCTAGATTTTCTGTTGTTCCAAATAAATTTGAGAATTGCTCTTTCTAACTTTATGAAAATTTGGTTGGAATTTTGATGGGGATTGCATTGAATCTGTAGATTGCTTTCAGCAAGAAGGCTATGTTTACTATATTAATCGTGCCAATCCATGAGCATAGGAGGTTTTTCCATCTTCTGAGGTCTTCTTTGATTTCTTTCTTCAGGGATTTGAAGTTCTGAAGTTCTCGTCATACAGATCTTTCACTTCCTTGGTTAGAGTCACACCAAGATACATTTTCTGACTATTATGAAAGGTGTTATTTCCATAATTTCTTCCTCCTCCCTTTTATTCTCTGAGTAGAGGAAGGCTACTGATTTGTTTGAGTTAATTTTAGATCCAGCCACTTTGCTGAAGGTGTTTATCAGCTCTAGGCCCTCTCTGGTAGAATTTTAGTGGCCACTTATGTATCATATCATATCATATCATATCATATCATATCAATCATATCACCTCCAAATAGTGATATATTGCCTTCCTCCCTTCCAGTTTGTATCCCTTTGATCTCTTTTTGTTGTCTTATTGCTATGGCTAGAACTTTGTATACTATATTGTAGGGAGAGAGTGGGCAGCCTTGTCTTGTCCCTTATTTTAATGGGATTGTTTTGAGTTTCTCCCTGTACTGGCTAGTTTTGTGTCAACTTGACACAAGCTGGAGTTACCACAGAGAAAGGAGCTTCAGTTGAGGAAATACCTCCATTAGATCCAGATGTAAGGCATTTTCTTAATTAGTGATCAAGGGGGAAAGGCACCTTGTGGGTGGAACCATCTCTGGGATGGTAGTCTTGGGTTCTATAAGAGAGCAGGCTAAGCAATCCAGGGAAAGCAAGCAAGTAAGTAACATCCCTCCATGGTCTCTCCATCAACTCCTGCATCCTGACCTGATTGAATTCCAGTCCTGACATCCTTTGGTGATTAACAGCAATGTGGAAAGTGTAAGCTTAATAAACCCTTTCCTCTCCAACTTGCTTCTTGGTCATGATGTTTGTGCAGGAATAGAAACCCTAAATAAGACACTCCCCATTTAGTTTCATGTTGGCTATTGGTTTGCTGAATATTGCTTTTATTATATTTAGGTATGCACCTTGAATTTCTGATCTTTCCAATACTTTTAACATGAGTGGCTGTTGTATTTTGTCAAATATTTTTTCTGCATCCAATGAGACCATCATGTGTTTTTTTTTTTCCTTTGAGTTTGTTTATATAGTGGATTACATTGATTGATTTCCATATGATAACCATCCCTGCATCCATTGAATAAAGCCTACTTGATCGTGGTGGATGATTGTTTCGATGTCAAATTCTTTATGGGTTTTTAATCCTTTTACACAGGCTTTTGACTCTGAAACTGGTAACATGCTAAGTCTTTTTCTCTCAGGAAACTTGGTATGCTTCAGCTATGACTATGTGGTGAAATCACTTGTAGTTTCTATAAACATTTTTATTAAACTTTTCAGATGAACCAGCTCAACTGTGCCATCTGTGCCTCATAGCTCTAAAAGAAAAAGTGCTTTCCTTGTATGCATAAATTTTCATTTTTGATCAGCTTTTCAGGTTATTTCCCTTAACAAATTATTTTTTTCCATGCCTCTAGACCATTAAATTCAATCATGAATTTAAAATGAAATATGGAAGGGAGAGCCTTTTTTCAGTCTATAAAATAATATTCTATCTCCAGTAGCTAATCAAAAGAAGAAACTAAAGGTCAGATTTAAGATGCTATTATAAAGACAGATGCAGGAAATGATGCATTTTTCCCCAAAGTTGGACTTGGGAAGAGAAGAAAATCAGAGTTAGTATGAATATATCTGACACAATGCCTTGAAAAATCTATAGATGAGATTTAAATCACATATTTGTTAGATGATGAATATGTTTCCCATGCATTTCTCATAATATAAAACTATTATTGACTATCAGAACAATAACCTGGGTCAAAGCATCACACATCTGAGAGAGGAATGAGATTCTAGGATTAGAATATACAAAATTGAAATGATATGTAGCAGAGGATAAATACACCTGAAATGAAAGTTTCTGTAATTAAGGGTTCAGGAAAAAGAATTTAATACTAGCAATATGCATGTTTTAATAGCTACTTTTCTATTACTATGACAAAAATACCATGATCAAAGAAACATATAAGGTATTAAAATGTGTTTACAGTTTCAGAAGTTTAGAGTTTAAGATGGCAAAGAAAAGATATGGTCACATGAACCTAAGAGATCACATCTTGATGAGGAGTTATGATATATAAAGGAAGGACACTGAGAATAGAGAAATTTTTGAAGTAATAAATTGTACTGCCAATGATACACTTTCTTCAACAAAGCCATGCCTTCTAATCCTTCCTCAACAGTTCTAAGAACTGAGAGCCAGGTATTCAAACAAATGACCTGTGGGGGTGGAGCAGGGAGGGTAATTCTCATTAAAATCAGCAAAGAGATACTATTCTACAGTTCAATATTCATCACAGAGTAAAATCCTTAATAGAAACAAGCAAACAAATGAATAAATAGGAACAAATTTGTTCATGCTGAGCTATGAACAGAAGCAGGAAGTGACCCAAAGGTGATTTCCTACATTCAGTGAGGTAAAAATGTCAGTGTTGTGGTAAAGTAACAATATAGAAATGTGTATGAACACTAGACTCATACACTATGTCAGACCAGAATACTACAATTCTCTTCTAATTAATGATTGTTCTTTGTTTGGCTGTGTACAAATACAATACGGTTGTACCATGCAGAAAACAGAAATAAGTTTACAGGCTAAGCTATTATTGGGCTAAGCTCACTGATAGTAATGAGAAAAAATATAAAATACCTTGAATTTATAAAAACCAGATGTTTATATTTGCCCATAAAAAGCATAGATTCAAAACAGATTAAAGGAGGGTAAAGTTTGAAGGCAAGCAACTAGGTTCTACTAAATTAATCTAGAGACAAAGTCAACAGGACACAGCGTAAATGATACACAACAACCCAAGTTAATCAAGAGTAACATGACAAGAACAAATCTTGAGTTGAAAATTAAACATGAAATATAAAGAATATAAAGTAAGTTCACCCAATTAAACATTTTTTTTTTCTCAGACATGTGTCAACTTTTAGAGGGAGAACTTAACAAAGGCTGGGGAGATAGTTAAGATGACAGAGTTTAATTCCAGGCCACCATATAAAAGCTGAAGAGGCAGTATGTGTCTGTTCTCCAGGCACTGGAGTATGAGAAGTTGTGGGTCAATGAAAGGTAGCCTGTTTTCTGGCAGAGCTAAGTTTAAACCCTGGAGACCTAGCAGGTTTTCCTGCAAGGGGCGTAAGACCATTTGTCACACACCCAGACACTAGGCTCCTGACAGGAGGCCTCAGCTCCATAATTCTGTGGTCATCAGTCAAGTAGGGCAAAACCCCAAGCCCCTGGTATTCTGTCTGTACTCTACAACCCACAGTTACCTGGCAAGAGCCAGGTGTGCTCATCCCCATAGTTAGCTGGCAACAGCCAGGTAGACCTGGCCTACTATAAAGAGGATGCTTGCCCCCTCCTACTTCTCTTTCTTACTCTTGCTTGCCACTAGCTTCTTTCTTGCCCTCTTGCTCCCCCTCTCTCTGCATTCTCTTCTCCCCTCTCTCTACTTGGCTATGACTAACCTTTACTTCTCTACTCTCTATCTCTGCCTTTATCTACCTCTACTACCCTCTTAACTCCCCTTCCTGCCATGATAATAAATGCCTTAAAACCATGGACTGCCTCTTCTCTTTGTGATCTCCCATGTGGGAGCAATGGAGCAGACCTTCCTTTAAAGAGCCATCTCACACAGGAGGACTCTCAGAGTTCCCAGCCTCAGATTCCACCAAGCCAAGCCACCTACCCGAGCAAGCCTACGACTCTTGTCCCTTCAAGAGCTATCTGGATCTTCATTCTTCTTGAGTTTCATGTGTTTAGCAAATTGTATCTTGCGTAGTCTAGGTTTCTGGGCTAATATCCACTTTTCAGTGAGTACATGTTATTTGAGTTCTTTTGTGATTGGGTTACCTCACTCAGGATGATACAGATCCATCTATTTGTCTAGGAATTTCATATATTCATTGTTTCTAATAGCTGAGTAGTACTCCATTGTGTAAATGTACCAAAATTTTTGTATCCATTCCTCTGTTGAGGGACACCTGGGTTCTTTCCAGCTTTTGGCTATTATGAATAAGGCTGCTATGAACATAGTGGAACATGTGTCTTTATTACCACTTGGAACATCTTCTGGATATATGTTCAGGAGAGGTATTGCAGGATCCTCTGATAGTACTATGTCCAATTTTCTGAGGAACCGCCAGACTGATTTCCAGAGTGGCTGTACAAGCTTGCAGTCCCACCAACAATGGAGTAGTGTTCCTCTTTCTCCACATCCACACCAGCATCTGCTGTCACCTGAAGTTTTGATCTTAGCCATTCTTACTGGTGTGAGGTGGAATCACAGGGTTGTTTTGATTTGTATTTCCCTGATGATTAAGGATGTTGAACATTTTTTCAGGTGCTTCTCAGCCATTCGGTATTCCTCAGCTGAAAATTCTTTGTTTAGCTCAGTGCCCCATTTTTTAATGGGGTTATTTGATTTTCTAGTGTCCACCTTCTTGAGTTCTTTGTATATATTGGATATTAGTCCCCTATCTGATTTAGGATTGGTAAAGATCCTCTCCCAATCTGTTGGTGGTCTTTTTGTCTTATTGACAATATCTTTTGCCTTACAGAAGCTTTGCAACTTTATGATGTCCCATTTGTCAATTCTTGATCTTACAGCACAAGCCATTGCTGTTCTATTCAGGCATTTTCCCCCAGTGCCCATATCTTTGAGGCTTATCCCCACTTTCTCCTCTATGTTTCAGTGTCTCTGGTTTTATGTGGAGTTCCTTAAACCATTTAGACTTGACCTTAGTACAAGTAGATAGCTGTGGACACTTCGCCCCTTCTTAGAATTAGGAACAAAGCATACAGTGAAGGAGTTAAAGATATCAAGTGTGGAGCTGAAACAAAAGGATGGACCAACCAGTGATGTGGGAGTAGGTGGGTAGGGGAGCAGGGCGGGGGATGGGGGAGGGTTTAGGGTACTTTTGGTATAACATTTGAAATGTAAATGAAGAAAATATCTAATAAAAATTGGGAAAAAAAAAAAAAAAGAACTATATGGAGCTCTTTTCCTCCCATCCTTTTCCCTTCAGCACCAGGCTAGAACCTGCCCTCAGGCTCCTGCCCTGATCCCATCTGTTCAGTGGCATCCTTCAACCCTGGAGCCTGTCCTGCAACTTTTCACAGCCCAAAGCCTGCCCTGCAGCAGTGTGGGGTGCTCACAGTCAAACTCCCCTTAACCCTTCAAACACCTCCATGAGGGACGAGCCCCTAGTCCTTTGGCAATCTGGCTGTGGGCCACCATTTTAACCCACAAGTAGTAGGCTTGGACTCTGATAGGAAGTCAGCTTAGCTGAATCAGCAAGTTCTGTTAGCATAAGATTTCATTAGAGGCAATTTCAAACGAAAAGAACATGGAAAGTGATTGAGGATTTTAATCTGTAGCTGGTATCGGTGCACATGCATGCATACACACATACCACACTAAGAATTTATGGTTTTAGGAATCAAGACACAGAAATACCAAATGAAGTATTTACATTTCAGTGGGCCCAATGAAATTATGCATATCCCTCAACCTACTAAGTGTGTTATTGGAGATAAGCAGTAAATCAATGGTAGTGAGCTGTTATTGCTTTCTTTCATGGAACAATAACCATCACAGAAGTAGAAGTCAAAGAAGAAGTCTCAAACTATTAAACCAGTCCCAGACAAGAAGGAAAAGAAAACATCTAAATATGCAAGAATGTGCAGTTTGCTTGTAAATTAAAATTGTTCTAAAGACCCTTTCATAACTTCTTTGTATTCAAAAGTTTTGATGCTATCCAAAAAGATGGCACATACTCAGCACAAGTAAACTTCAACAATATTAATTCTAGAGTTCACTCTTACCGAGGACACTGAGTCAGGTGTGGAGTCTATGTTATAACAAATAAATAAAATATATCAAGTGTGTAGTACTGACCATTGATCTGATGCATTCATTTTATCCACTTCTTAACAAGAATAATCAGAAGAGTACAAAAATCTCACAAAGAAAATACCAATCACATTTATAGTCTTGTGGTAGATTTGTAAATGCTGTCCTTGCCATAATATAGTTAAAAGACTACCTGAGTATAGTATAAAAATTGCTCAACTCCATTTTGTTAGTAACAAGTTCCTAGGATCTGTGGAACAAAAAGCAGTAACCAAATCAAAATCCTTAGTAAATTATGAAATCCAAAGAAAGAGAGATCCTCAATGAAGATTTATGGCTCTATTACGTCAGTAAATGGCTAGAAAATTCAGACTGCCTTAGAATACTGGAACTATTCCTTTGAGGTAAAAAATATACTTGCATTGCAAGTTGAGAAACACACACACACACACACACACACACACACACACACACACACACACAAACTAAAGTTCTTACAGTGCTTCGTAAGGTATTGTAGGAATTGTGGTCTTTCAGATCCATGAGCTTAGCCATATCTTACTGTTCTCCAGCCACACTCCTCTCTGTCAGTTGCATGAATCTCGAAGACCCCATTCCCACATTCTTAGCTAATTCTCTTTCTCTCACTATGCTTCTAAGAAAAGAGTACTCATGTCAGATTTGTATTAATACACATCACTCCATGTTCTCCCACTAAATGGCTTCAGTCTACTTTTTATTTATTATTTAAAATGCTGTCCCTTGCATTTATTAATATGTATAAAATTTACTCAAGTTTTTAAAATTGAGATGTTTTTTTCTTTTTGTCTCTGATAAAATTTATCATAACCAATTGTTCAGTATTTTCCAAGAGCTTTGAACAATTACGGGCATGTATCAAATGGTGAATGCTTTCACATCACAAAAAATATTTCTGCTAGTGTGTGTGTGTATGTCTCTGTGTGTGTGTATGTGTTTATGTGATGTGTGTGTGTGTGTGTGTGTATGTGTGTTTATGTCTGTGTAGGACAAAATATGGTGCTGAATCTCTGAATTATTGGATTTTGCGCAGTGACCTACATAGGTTCTGATATCGAAATTCCTTTCTTGTGACAGAGTATCAAGTGCTCTTTTTCTGTTGATCTATCTCTCTAGTCCTTCACTGTTTTTATGGAACAAATCAAAAGAATAAACATAAGGCAAATAATGTTAAGAATCTTAAGTGAAAATATTTTGCTTAGGAAAATGTTGAAGCCAGAGTTAGTTTTCTATGTCTACCTGAATATTTATACCCAAGCATATTTTATTAGCCATAGTAACACAAGAAATTCAGAAGTGAGATAAGAGAAATTGACATACTTGTAAGACAATATGCTAAATTAGTTAGCCCTTTGAAAACTCACTAAATATAATAGAGTATCATCTTTGCAACACAACATAAATATTATACATAGCAAAGACTTGACATTTATAAAGGAAATACCATGAAAATAGGTTCCATGTGTACTCAATGTTTGAAAAGGATGATACATGTTTTCATTGTTTTATTTTGAACAATTCAGAACAGATTAACAGAAGAAAATATAAATGATTAATTGCCCACTTATTTAGAAATTATTTATATAGTTAAGGTCTTTTTGCTATGACTCTAATTAAAAGATTACAAAATATCACACACTGGAGTCTCAATTATCAATGTATAATTTTCAAGTCTTTACATTGTGTGACATCTGTTTTAAATCATATAGTAAGTGTTCTGTGCTAAGGAGAACATTTCTGAGTGTCAGATTCTGTTTCCATTCCTAACCTCTGTCTATCCAGGTGTTCTCACATATGTACATTTACCACCTGCAGATTCTGAAATTGGCAAGCCTAAAACTAATTCAGACTCAGCAGAATATAGAAGAGAAGTTCTTCTCATGACAATCTCTTCACAAAGCCATAAGTGAGGTTTCCAGTGGGGGCTGGGATGTGATCTCATCTTTTGACCCAGGAGCAGAACTCTATATGGCAGTTCTTGGTACTAAGGAAGGACAAAAAGTATCAACTTGAAAGGCTAAACTCTCCAGACTACTGGCTTGAATGGCTAAACTCTCCAGACTCCTTGGAGTATAATATCATTACCTTCAATGTTCTATTCCCCGGGGTTTGGCGAGAGGGGTGTATTTTTATTTGTCATAAGGTTCAGTTCTAAATGGAACAAAAAACCAAATAACAAACAAAAAGTGCACTGGAGACTATCACCAAATGGCATTCTTTACGGCTATAGAACTAGCTTCTCAGAAACTAGAGAGAGCACCATTCTTAAGTCACAAAGGTTCTTTTGTTTAATTCATCCATGAAACCATATTTTTAAAAAATTTGACAGCCTAACTTTTTGAAAAGTTATGCAGATTTCCTGAACTTAAGGATACAAATCTCCTTACAGTGGTGGGAAGTCTCTAGACTTTTTAGTCTAAATAATATCAACTGAAGGATATTTTGTGATGTAAAAGTTAAATTCATTGGAAGTAGTACTGCAGCTGTGCTGGGGTCCTAATGATTAGAACTAGTAAAACATAGACAGCTATGTCCCCATTCCTTGAGGAAGTTCCTACGACCTACTACACTGTTCATTGGACAAAGGAAAAACAATCTTTCAATGAAATCAACTCACAGAAGCCTTCAGCTCTGTCTGGTGAGGCTTCCTTTCTTCAATATTTATCTCTGCTATAATTAAATTTTTAAAACCGAACAATTACTAACTTACTAAATAAATAGTCAATGTTCTGCTGTCTCTTTTTTTTTTATTCCTCTTATGAAATCCATAAAAATACTGTCTTTAATTATATCTTCAATGTTTTAATATATTCTTTTACTCCCCACTGTGGAACGTAATTCAAATCACTGCACTTCTATGGCTAAATACAAAAGCCCTTTTTTAGTAGTCACTGCTATGACCAGACCTTCCCCACTAATTCTTCAAATGGAAGCCACCTATGCTAAATAATCAACTGTTATCAATTACATCAACCTATTATAATTTCAAGAGATATAATCATCATCTAATTGATTTTTGATTTATTCTTATATATTTTTTATATTATTTGCCTTGGTCCTTTACTGAAGTGAAATTTCAGGGTCCATGATACAGAGTTCTCTTTGTTTCACCAGTATCTAGAATACTGCTAGGAAAGTGTACATTGGCCAAACCTATGACAACAAACCATATCGGATTATAAGACAATACAACATAGCCTGGGTTATTGTTACCTCCTATTATCACATTCTGCAAATCTGCTTCTTTTTTTTTTTATCATGACTATGTTCAGTAGTCACACACAATATGAGTTATGAATTGTTGACATAATGCTTTGTTGAATTACATTTTTTAGTTGACTGTTCACAAAGGCAACTGATAGCTAATACTGTGTTGATTTTTAATAGAAATTCTTAAAAAAAAAAAAACGGTTTTTCCAGTGACTTCCTTATCTGTTCTTCAATTCACTTTATAGAGAGAAAAAGAACACAGAGAATAGTCTGTCATTGATATTTTCTCTATTTTACATTTTAAGTATATATTATATCTTGGTATAAAATTGATATGCTTGAGTACTGCATCTGATAACCTCAGAAAAATTCACTGCAAGCTATATAGTTTAACTAATGAAATATATACCGAAAATGTTCAGATTTGCTGAGAAAAGATTATGACTAAAACGAATTGGTCAAAAGTTTAAAATATCAGATACGGCTTTAAAAGGATTGCCTTCTTTATCAGACTATACTGCCCTCATGAGTTAAACCACATGACAAGCTTCATAGAAAACATAATTTTAACCAAAGCCAAGAACTTGATCAAGTAATCTTTCTTTATGCATTACATATTTCTTTATTCATATATATATATATATATATATATATATATATATATATATATATGAATATGAAAAATTAAAATACTATAGAAAATTATTTGCATGAATTTTTAAACTAAAGGAAGTCCTATATATGTTTGTATATATTGCCACACTAATTTCCATGTGATATCAGTGGATTACACTTTGGTACTACAGAGTTGAGTTAATTTATGTTCTTTTATGTTCAATTATGCTATTTCTATTCATGGGTTATTTTTCTCTTTGGTGTATATTTATGAGGCAAAATTATGGGTTTCATATGGAAAATTTCAAGGTAATCATGTAGTTTAACTATATCCACTTCTTCATTGCTCATTCCCCTATATTGCCTTGCTTCTTTTCTCCTTCTATTGGTGCTCCATCTTTTATGCATTCTCATATGATCTGATGTCATATATATGTATACCTGGTCTTATGTTTACATAAGGAATGACATGCCCCTGCAAAATGAGAAGAACATGCAGGGTCTGTTTTTCTTTATTTCACATATTTTGCTTAATATTATTTTCTCAATATTTGCCTGGATATCAACATTGGAATATGTCCTAAATTTAAGTCATAAAATATTATAGTCTATAATTTTATGGGGTATTTTTTCTCTGGTTGTACAATCAACTTAGACATAAGAGTTTATTGTATTTTTGTGTGGTGTACATTTTTAATCAGAGCTATTCTGTAAGCTCTCATAGAAACAAAACTCCTTGTCACTATGTGCTCCCCATTTATTGTGTAGTGAGAGAAAACTATACTGATGACATCAGAGTAATAATATGCTTTGTTCTTTCCGCATTCTTAAAATTCTTTCCATAACTTCTGTAGGCAGGATTAGACTTAAAGATTTTATTTGTAGTCTGATAGATGATGTGTTGTAACTAGCATTTACTTCTGATCATTTTGGAAATGGAGAAGATAAACACTCAGGTGTTTAAATAATTGAGAATATAAAATTTTGATTAGTGGATATTGTATCCTTCGACACACAATGTAGATACTAGAGAGAACTGTTTCAGAAGGCAAAGATTTGGTTTATAAGGAAATTGTGTTTTTAAGACAGTTTCTTCCCAAAGAGTATACTTGTAATAACATTATAATGAGGAATGATTAACATGAGATATTTAAAGGCATAAAAAATTATGTCTCTGAAAAAAAGTTAAGGGAGTAACTTGTTCCTTTTTGTTTTTCATTATTTGCCATTAGTTCAGATTGTGTTTCTTTAAAAGTTATTTAAAATAGTAGTAAAAATTAAATAAATATGTCAATACCATAAAATATTTGTTCATAGTCATATCCTGAAAACTTATTGCAGGATATAAATTATAATGGATAAGGGGCATTGCTTTGAATTACCTCTTCTATTCATTTAATCAATGTTCTAAAATAGTATCTTTTCAAAATTTTTCAACAGAACTGGAACTTTAGGCATAAAATATCATAAAATTATGATAGGTCAGTAGGTAAAAATTAAGATATATAATAAATAACTTTACCAATAGCAATCAAACTCTTCTTCCTTATTTTATGTGTTCCATTATTAGATACAAAATCAAAACAAAAATGAACATAGTCACAGTAGCCAACATATGAATAATGCATAATATAATTTAACTTTTCCTTTGTAGAAGATTGTTAATGAACACACCACTGTAATCATCCAACCAAAAAACCAGGTCATATTATTTTAATGATATACATTCAAGATGTATTTTAAACATGTCCAGTTTCACATAAGGTGGCTGGATAATTCAACAACCCACCTGCAAAAGGTCCTTGACCACATAAAACCTGCAGCCAAGCCTTATTTCCCATTCACTTTAGAAGCAATTTGAACAATGATTTTTAATGTTTAAAGGCAGCTTGAGTTCCAGATACACAGATGCCTAATTTTTATGTTGAATTTTTATAAGACTGTGGTTCAATTTATAGGCTCCTGTGAACAAATTCTCAGTTTCATTTTGTAGAAATACATAGATAAAATTTGAGGGTCCAGGTGCATATGTTTTAAAAAGTACTTTACTACTTTGATTTCAGCTTCTGGTAAAATTGAAATTTTATTGTTGTTTTACAGATAAGTCTAGGATAGACAACTTCTTTGTGTGCTTCGTGGCTGAATCAGTATATTTATCTAGGAAAGTGATCTGCTTATCAGAGATTAATTTTATTTTTAATCTCAAATTACACACTATATAATTATTACTATTAAAATACATTAAAATTTTAAAGACTATAATATGTGAAATTAGAAAAACAATAAAAGTCTAAATCTGAAACATATTTCTA
>LR751030.1:217674-230057 GCA_902729485.2 Mus minutoides
TTTCATTTGACTGTTGGGT
The DNA here is from genome assembly GCA_902729485.2 of Mus minutoides. Taxonomy (NCBI): domain Eukaryota; kingdom Metazoa; phylum Chordata; class Mammalia; order Rodentia; family Muridae; genus Mus; species Mus minutoides. The sequence continues at coordinate 217,694 of LR751030.1, forward strand.
GAAGCTTCTCAGAGGACAGTTACACTTGGCTTTTCTCTGCAAGCCTAACACAGTACTATTAATAGTGACAGGGCTTTGTTCTTTCCCATAAGATGGGTCTCAGTTTGGGCCAGTCACTTGATTGGGCATTCCCTCTGTCTCTGTTTTATCTTTGCTCCTGCACATCTTGTAGGCAATGAGTTGAAGGTTTTGTGGGTAGGTTATTGTCCTTATCCCTCCAGACTTGGTGTCGTGCCTGGCTAAAGGAAGTTCAGATCTCAATTTCTAAATGCTATAAAAATCATCAATTTATACATTAAGTCATATTTAGCATCAAAAGTGAAAGCATGTGCTATAAACTTAAAAACATTATGATAACAATATTTAGAATAAAGGGGTTATGTGTTATATTGTCATTATTAGTTATTTCTGTTAACAATCATATGGGGGCTTCTTTTAGAACCACCAGAGATATTTGTTTCTTTCCTGCTTGTGAAGAATTCTGGTTATCTTCTTCATTTTTAGGCAATTTAAAAGAAAACATAATACTGACATTGCATAGAAGTTCTACAATTACTATATTTTTATTTTTAAATTATTCTCCACTCATGAAAATATATTCTTAACTTTTAATTTTTTAAATTATCTACAATTCATAAAACTTGCCTGGCATCTAATCCATGGGATTTAAAGTATGTTTTCTGTAATTTCCCCCTAATGTCTCAAGAAAATACTTGTGTGTGGTCTGTTCATTCATGAAGACATAGATTTCTCTATAATGTTTACACGCACACACACACACACACACACACACACACACACACACACATATATATATATATATATATATATATATCACATTTCATTAAGAGTTATATTATAAATACTATTTCAAACATTATAAATGTGGTTTAAATTTTAATATCATGCACTTAAGTGTATAACATTAAAATAATTGAATTAGAATATATTGCTATATATCTATGGCCTATTGTAGTTTCTCCATAAAGATAGTGTGTTGCATGTGTAGTCTCTGACAACAAAGAGTATCCAAGTGAGTTAAAGTGAAATAAATATCTCAATTTATAGGCTAGTACACTGTTGATTATTTTCAAAGTCATATTTTATTCTAAAGATATTTCAATTTTCAATGATTACTTCAACTTAGCAACTTAATATCACTCAAATTCACTGAAAGGAAAAGTTCAAATGACTTTCTGCTATGATAAAGAATTTTTTTTTAGATAAAAGCAACATTCCATAGATGGGCTTGTTGTTCCACTATAGAAGTAGAGACAAGAGAATCAGGAGCTCAAGGGTGTCTTCCGCTTTGTGCCAACATTGAGGTCATCCTTGGCTACATGGATTCTGATTGAGGTCAGCCTTGGGTACATGAAATCTGATTCAAAACAGTCACATTAAAAGCAACTCTTAATGATCTTTTTGAAACATCTCTTTTCATTGTGTCTCTCCTTTCCAAGTAAACAAGAATGACTGATAATGGCGTAACACAAAAGCCAGCTTAGCAAATATATGCCAGGCAAGTCAAGGACTCCTCAAACTTACTTTAACCTCAAAGCTAATTCACATGGAAAATAGTAGAGGACAAAATGTATTCTTTCTTCCCACACACCTCCAATTACCTTTCAGAATCCACTTACATGCAAATGCCAAGCATGCTAAAGCTTCACTATGCATCCTATGCATCTTTTTTTTTTTTTTTTGGATTTGAGATTGTCTTACTTCATTTATGAGACAATGAAACTACAATGTAGAATAAATGCCATTTGTAAATAGGTTATTTGTAAGTAGGTTACAGCCACAAGAAGTTAGCCAAATCCTTTAAAATCCACATGAAAATATAGTGTTTAACAATAGCTTCCAATTGCCCGTCATGCTTGGATTAGGTTCATTTGTTCTTTCTTATTTCATTTTGAAACATGTTCATGCCTTTAATGTGTATTCAGCATATAAAATGTTTATAAAGTTTTCTTGATTTCTTAATATTCTAAAAATATCCAGGTGAAGAACTGTTTGGTGCCAGAGTGAAAAAAGAAGAGCATAAGGAGACAGAAGAGAAAGGCCACAGAGGAAGTGATATCTTCTGGTCATTTTGTGTTTGAAAATATTGCCAGGAGTATTTAATAGAGAAAAGATAAATGGGTCAATAATATCAGATATTTATTTGTTGGTAAATCAAGCTAGACCTTTCTATTATAGCATATACAATAATTATCTAAAATGGACTAAAGTTTAAAATCCAAGACAAAAGCTTATAAAATTAGTAATAGAAATTTAGGTAAGATTTTTTAATTGATCTGTAAGTTACATTTTGGTTATGTGTCTAAAAATCACAATTGCAAAGTAGCCTACTAATCCTGGAAAAAATGCAGGTAGTACTCAGAAAAGTAGATAAAAATTTAATATTTAGAAGTGATATCTGAATCATCAAGTACATACGACCAGTATCCACAATGCTCTGAGAATTTCTAAGTGACATAAAATATTTATGAAAATTAATAAAATAATTTTAAAATAGAATGGTTGTTTATCAACATGAAATCCATACAATTTTTCTCAAATTGTTTTGAGAATATTTGATCACTTTGATGCTAATTTACTCATAATATTTATAAAAATTAATTTACTCATAATGTTTATAAAGACTTTCCATATAGACACATTTTTAATACTTAATATTAAATAATTTAAATATAACTATATTTTATAGTCCTGCAGCTAGTTTATCAAGCAGCTGTTTAATATGTTTAAAGACTTAATTAAGTAAGTCTATATATATTTTTAGTATATTCTCTGGTTCAAATTAATTTTAAAATGTTGTTGCAAAATTTTGAAATATGCATTAAAATTCATTAAAATAAAGGTTCTGGTTTCATTAGGTAGTCCTGTTAAACTTTTAAAAGCTTATTGCCACACTGGTAGCCAAATTCCTCTATAACCTATGAAATTAAAAATCCAAGTAAATTACACCCTAACAATGAGTCAACTAATAATTTTCTCCCAAACAAAATACTACCTTGTAAATCTTGCTTTTCAAAGTTTTAAAAATACAGCAGGTGGTCTCGGGCTCCTGTTGGTTCTTGAATACATAGGAATTTGCTCAAAGAAAAGTAAGGGATAAATACATGTGAAACCTTCAGAATGCATAAGGTACTATGCTAGATACAGCATAAATTATCTGCTTTTATGTCTAGATGAATCATTAGCATAGTAAAAATATTTAATCATATATGTATGATTGGATTAGATACAAGTCATCAAAGCACAGGGCAGAAAGGAAAAGGAGAGCCAGATGAGGAGTGGGAGGAGACAGGGGAGATGTAAAGAGGGTCAGGAAACTGAATAGAGGCATATAGCAATGGGGGGTGGGGAACTGGTGTAGCCAACAGAAAGTCCCCAATGCCAAGAAAGCAAGAGGCTCCCAGGACCCAACAGGGATGAAATTAGCTGAAATACCCAACAAAGGGAAGAGAGAACCTGTAGTGACCATATCCAGAGATTAGGCACGGCCCTAGGTTGAGGGATGTGGCCCCACCTCGGGATCCACCACCTGTGCAGGCACCAAACCCAGACACTGTTGCAGATGGCAAGAACAGCTTGCTGACAGGAGCCTGATGTGGATGTCTCCTGAGATGTGGACGCTTGCAGTCAGCCATTTGATTGAGCAAGGGGATCCTGATGGAGGAGTGAAAGGACTGAAGGAGGTGAAGGGGTTTGCAACCCAATAGGAAGGGCAACAATATCAACCAACCAGACCCTCCAGAGCTCACAGGGACTAAACCACCAACCAAAGAGTTCACATTGCAGGAGCCATGGCTCCAGCTGCATATGTAGCAGAGGTTGGCCTTGTCTGGCATCAAAGGGAGGGGAAACCCTTGGTCCTTTGAAGGTTTGACACCCAGTATAGGGGAATGCTAGGGTGGTGGGGGCTGAGTGGGTGGGTGGGAGAGCACTATCATGGAGGCAAGTGGGGAGGGATGGGACGGGATGTTTTTCAGAGAGGAAACTGGGAAGAGGAATAACATTTGAAACATAAATAAACAAAATAACCAATAAAAAATTTAAAAGTCTTAATTTCATATAAAGTTACTGCTTCCTAGTTTTCTCCCATTAAAAATAAGTGCTTGTCAAGGGATATGTCAGTCAGACAATAGTGACAACTTTCACACAGAATGTTAACCAAATTATACAAAATATCCTGGACTTGAAAACTGAGGACTAATTTTAAGAGGTTCTTGTCCTCAAAATAGGTTATCTATGAAAAAGATGACATAATCTTGACTATATCGTCTTGGGTGCACATTATCCTTTCCTTTTCTTCTTTTTCTAACTGTAAGAATTTTATATAGCTTACGGTTTTGGGTAACATCATTCTGGTAAAGCCTATCCTGAGCTCAGAGAAGCTCTCCTTAGTTACAACACGTCATGGCTGTCTCCTTTCTAAAGACAAATAAATCCTGAAGATACCACTTTCCTCTTAGACATACATTATCTATTTTTTTATATACTTGATATTATTTTAAAGCCATGAAAATATTAATAAAAATCAGTGTATATTTATTAAATTTCTCCTGGAGTCTATGACAAGCTATTTCACCAAGTTCTGAAGAAAAGTTGTTGATTTGACCATTGCACAGTATATTAATGTGTATAGTATTATTTGTATATTTCAATGTAAATAAAATTATAGATAATGAAATAAGATAAATAACTAATTTCTAGACAGTAGTTTATGTATTTGCTTCTTTTCTGTTACATATTTTTCAAGTCATCTAAAATAGAGTTGAAATTGTTATTATTCTTATTTTATAGAGAAACAAATTTCAGCTCAATAAGTTTATGTAAATTATCCAAAGTCATGTTGATAGAAAGATGGAAACATGAACCTTACTTTAATTTTCTTAAAGCAAGAAACATAACCACTGGATCCACATGCCATGAAAGACTTCAAAGTTCCATGACTACAAATGGTAATTTTAATTCTATGGATCAAAATTATCATGGAGAATTCCCTCCTGCTATGTAGCCTTGAGATGCCACTTGGTGTGTGATAAGTGGAAACAGACTATAAATCATTGTTCTGATAAGTGAGAACAATTACTCCCTCAAATAGTTTAATATGGAACATAAGTGATATATTTACTTCAAACATTTAGGAAACATTCATTATCATGTGTCTAGAAGAAAAAAAAATAATAAAAGTCTTTTCTATCATTGTAAAGCACCAAATCAAATTTATTTTCTCAGACATTACTACACTTTATGTCTAAATGCTCTGTCCACACAGCTAAGCAACTGGTAAAGAGAAATTTAAGGGATAATAAAACAAAATTAATCTACATCAAACATATAAGGTATATTGTTTCTTTTTGTTTGTTTTGTTTTAATTATTTTTTATACTCCATATTTTATTCACCCACCCCATCCACCCTCTCTGACTGCTCCACATCCCTTACCTGCTCCTCACCACACCCTGTCTCCACATGGATTCCCCTACTATCCACTCCACCTGACCTCTAAACTCCCTGAGGCCTCCAGTCTCTTGAGGGTAAGGTGCATCATTTCTGAATGAACACAGACCCGGGAGTCCTCTACTCTATGTGTGTTGGTGGCCTCATATTAGCTGGTGTGTGCTAAATAGCACAGGATTAGTTACCTTTCACAGAACAGTAACAAATACTGGAAAAAAGCTTCTTAAAAGAATATGGTTTTTTTTTTTTTTTTTTTGCCTCAGGTCTCAATGGTAGAGTCATCAGAGCAGAGTATGATGCAGCCATCTAAATTACTTCCACACTCAGGATGCATAAAAGGGTAAATTGCTGAAGTCCATCTTAGTATTTTTGCATTCAGCCTTGGGTCTCTAACCCACAGTCAAGAAAGGTCTTCCCATATCAGTGAACCAAATCCCAACACAGACAAGCCCAGAAAATTGTCTTCTAGGTGATTCTACATTCTGTCTAATTGACAACCAATTTCAAACATTGTGTTTATCAAAAAAATGTATCTCCACTGATCATATTATTACATTTGAAATTTTAAAAACTGGAACAGCCACCAGTGTATTTATTTATTTATCTCTTTATAGCTCTGGCTGTCCTGGAACTAACTCTGTAGACAAGGCTGGCCTTGAACTCAGAAATTCGTTTGCCAATGCCTCCCAAGTGCTGGGATTAAAGGCATGCACCACCACTCCCCAGCTCTTCCAACAGTTTATTAATGCATATAATAAATTCACATTATAAACTCTCAATGTAATGTAAATAGACAGATTACAGATACCTACTTTGAAAGAAAAAAATCAGGAATCACTTATTTGTGTATCCATAGTGTACTATGTTCCATAATATTTATCAGTAATCATTGTAAAAACTAAAATATACAAATTGATGCAAATTATTTTTGAAGAGAACTTATTTCAAATAACTAAATATTTAAGACCATTTCATTTTTAGGAAGTAGAAATTATTTTTCTGAAAATGAACAACAGTACACTATGCAAAAGTTGTCATAGTTTTCAATGATATTATTTTGTCAGAATTCATTTTAGTAATTAATTGATTCAATGTGTTTTTTTCCTGATTTCCTACTTGATAATACATTAGCAATGATTTTTTTAAATAGCTGTATCAACAATTTTGGTTGCTGTAAATTTTAGTTAAATGTATTAGTTTTCATTCTGCTAGAGCAAGAGATTTTGTCAAACTGTAAATAGTGCAGATTTACTCCTAAAGTTTGGTTCATTATTTGTAGATTATGTCATTCATTTGTTTTGAGAGTAGAATACTAGATGACATGAGATATTATTCGAAGTCAAAAGGAGGGAGGAGGCTGGAAAATGACAATTCTACCATGACAATACTTCTATATTAACATTTATATGTAACTGTATCATAAACACATTTACTATGAATATACATATTTTCATATGTTTATCAGTGGTAAGTTGATATTTAAAAGATCACTCTGAGAAACGATGAGATAATGTCTCTCTAAAGTGTAGCTCACTTTCCTCCCTCTTTTGCTGGGAACATTCCTCAAACTTAAAATGTGCTCTTTATGTATTTGCTTCATTAATGTCTCTTCTTTACTTATCAATAAAAGAAAACTTCCTATCCAGAAAATTTGCTGAAGACCTAATATTTATAACAAATGAATTATCTCCTCTTAAACTTCAGAGTATTCTGGACTTTTTCATACACATGAAACCTGCTGAAGTTTACTGAAGTCTGGCATATACTTACCATGGTGCAACATTGATTTGAATGTTTCACTTTCAATGCATACAGTAGCTGTTTGTGAAAGTATACAAGAAACTCATCATAAGTTGAGAGACCTTGACTGATAATAGAACTGTCTTAGTCAGGGTTTCTATTCCTGCACAAACATCATGACCAAGAAGCAAGTTGGGGAAGAAAGGGTTTATTCAGCTTACACTTCCACATTACTGTTCATCACCAAGGAGGTCAGGACTGGAACTCAAGCAGGTCAGAAAGGAGGAGCTGATGCAGAAGCCATGGAGGCATGTTCTTTACTGGCTTGCTTCCTCTGGCTTACTCAGCCTGCTCTCTTATAGAACCCAAGACTGCCAGCCCAGAGATGGACCCACCCACAAGGGGCCTTTCCCCCTTGATCACTAATTGAGAAAATACCCCACAGCTAGATCTCATGGAGGTACTTCCCCAACTGAAGCTCCTTTCTCTGTGATAACTCCAGCTGTGTCAAGTTGACACAAAACTTGCCAGGACAAGAACTAACTCCATTCTTAAAGCAGGCACCATTTTAAATTAGGGAGTAAGGCAGAGCCAGGCTGACTCCATGACAGGCTGCATACTTTGGGAGACCAAGCCTAAGTTTCTATTTCCCAGAAATGAGAACCTGGATCCAGGAACCTGTAGTCTGTTAACCACAGCACAAACAGCCAATCCAAATACACCTGGCCATCTGGTATACAATAAGAAGAGGTAGCTGAAAGGAATAGACAATCAGCCCTTAGGAAGAAAGTATCTAGTGCCTAAGGTTTTATATGTCATAGATAAATTGCTCAAACTAACTGAGCAAGATATGAATGCATGATTATTTTTTTCTTTCCTGTGTTTGGTGCCAAATCCCATTTTTCACAAAGGGAGGTAGCCTTATTGTCTCATATCTTAAGTATTAAAGTGTAAAATTTTAACCATTCAACCCCCAGTTCACATTGTTAGAACTATCAAATTATCTGCATGATTCGTGTTATTCATATGTTCTTTGCTGGTAAAAATATGACAAAGTTAAATGTTCACAAATGGCTATAGAATATTTAACATAAAACTACCATGTAAAAACCTTGTTTTGACAGGTGACAGATGAATTGAAAGGTAAAGTATTCTTAATATAATGTTGTGACTCCTTAATTGCCTTTAAATCATTGTAAAATTATTTTGGTTGTGGAATTTATAATCAACTATTTTCCATCTACTTATTTCGTCAGCTGCCTTCTCTCAGATTCCAGAATTTGTTTCATTTTTTTTTCCAATTCCATCTGATGCCTTCAAGACTGACTCTAGTTTCAAAAACAGCAAGCATCCTTAACTGATGAGCCATCCCTCCATCTCTACCCTTAATTTAGTTCAACCTCCACCACTAATTTAATAGGCATTTCTCATGAACACATCAACAGACCAGACCAGAAAAACAGGCAATATACAACTATCACACACTAAAATCCAGGGGATAATCAGAAACTAAGAAACATGATACCTACCTAACAAAGGCAAATTCAGAAATCAGTACCTACATCTATAACCATTCTAAACCCCTATGTCTAGATGCCAGCATATAAACAATCAATATCAGCCAGCATAATATGTCTCCACTAGAGCCAAGTTATCAATCCTTCAACAGAAGACCCTGAATATTCCATCAGATCCCAGGAAAAAGCCCTTAAAACCCACTGTACAGAATGATAGCCACCCTTAAATGAAAAATGAATAAATCCTTTAAACAAATCCAGGAAAACACAAACAAAATATTTAAGGAAATTCCTTAATGAAATTCAAAATAAAAAATAATAACATGCAGTTTAATGAAACAAGTAAAACTGTGCAACCCCTTAAAATGGAAAGAGTCCATCAAGAAAATACAAACCAAGCACTTGTTGGAAATAAAAAAATGTACTAATTTGAAAATGAACTATGAAAGAAAACTTCCCCTACAGAATTTAAGGGATAATATAGAGAGGATCAGAAATTTGAACAGAGATGTGTAGCAAGCAATGGGGGATGGAGTACTGGGGATAGCTACCAGCAAGTCCCAGATGCCAGGAAAGCAAGAGGTCCCCAGGACCCAACAGGGATGAGATTAGCTGAAATGCCCAATAAAGGGGAGGGAGAACCTGTAGTGACCATATTCAGAGGTTATTCAAGGACCCTGGTTTGGGAATGGGACCACTCACTCATCTCCAAAATTTTAACCCAGAATTGCTCTTGTCTAAAGCAAATATGGGGACAAAGTGTGGTGCAGAGATTGAAGCAAAGTCCATTCAGAGACTGCCCCACCTGGGAATTCATCTCATATGCAGACATTAAAACAGACACTATTGTAAGTGCCAAGAAGTGCTTGCTGACAGGAGCCTGATACAACTATTATCTCCAGAGAGGCTCTGCCAGAGCCTGCCAAATAGGCAAATAAATGCTCACAGCCAACAGAGGATCCCAATGGTTAGGGAAAGGGCTGAAGGAGCTTAGAGAGTTTGAAACCCCATAGGAAGAACAAAAATATGATCCAGCCAGACTGCCCAGAATTGCCAGAAATGAAAACACCAACCAAAGAGTACACATGGAAGGACCCATGACTCAAGCTGCATATGTAGCAGAGGATGGCCTTGTCTGGCATGAAAAGTGAGGAGAATTCCTTGGTTCTGTGAAGGCTGCATGCCCCAGCATAGGAGAATCCTATGGTGGTGGGTGGGGAGCACCCTCATAGAAGGAAGGGGAGGGAGGTGGGAAAGGAGGTTTCCAGGGGGGGAATTGAAAAGGGGGATAATATTTGAAATGTAAATATGTAAAATATCCAATAAAAAATCACAAGTGTTGAAAATATAGTAGAAGATGAATACTAGGTATAATGAACTCGTAAATCTAAAAAGTTCCTTTCATCTAGGAAGTCTTGGACACTATGAAAAGATTGAACTGAAGAATAATCAGAATGAAAAAGGAGAAGAATCCCAGCTTAAAATCACAGAGAGTATTTTCAACAAAATTATTAAAGAAACATTTTCTTATCTAAAGAAGATGGTGACAAAGGTACAAGGAGGGTACACCAAATAGATTAAACCAGCAAAAAAGTCCCCTTATCATATAATAATCAAAGTACTGACCATACAGAGCAAAGAAAAAGAAAATCTGCAAGAGAAAAAGACCAAGAAACATATAATGGCAAACAAATTATAATTACATGTGACCTCTCACTTAAATTCTAAAAGACAGTAGCATCTGGACAGATGCCTTGAAAATGAAGAAACCACAGATTCCAGCCAGACTACTAAACCCAGCAAAACTTATAATCACCATGAATAGAGAAATTAAGAGATTTTAAGATAAAGTCAAATTAAAACAATATCTATATACAAACCCAGTCCTACAGAAGGAAGACTAGAATCTAAGGAGGGTAATTACATCCATGAAAACAGAAAATAGTCTCATACCAACAAAATCAAATAATATATTCTCTCTCTCTCTCTCTCTCTCTCTCTCTCTCTCTCTCTCTCTCTCTCTCTCTCTCTCCCTACTCCCACTTACCATCACCACATCCATCATCCGAAGCACCACAACCACCACCAAATAGCAGAAACCAACAATCATTTGTGACTGATATTTCTCAATATCAACAGTCTCAACTTCCCAATATAAGAATAACAGAATGGAAACAAAAACAGAATTGTTCCTGCTACATTAAAACACACACACACACACACACACACACACACACACACACACACAAAATGAATGAGAAATACTAACTACCTCAGGTTGAAGGATTGGAAAAAGATATTCCACACAAATGGACCCAAGAAGCAAGCCGCTGGAGCCATCCTAGTAGCTAACAAAATAAACTTCAAGCCTCAAATCAGCAAAAGAAATATGAAATAGCATTATATAATAATCAAAGGGAAATCCACTACCATAACAATTCAATTCTTAACATTTATGCTCAAAATGAAAGCACTCATGTTTGTAAAAGAGACACCACTACAGGTTAAATTACATAGTGACTGTCACTCATTGATAGTGTAAGACTTTAATACAAAACTCTCACTATCTGAAGGTTACATAGACATAAACTAAAGAGAAAAATATTGGAATTAGCAGATACTACTATAAGCCAAATGAACCTAACATATATTTAGAGAACATTACACCCCCAAACACAAACAAATATATATATATATATATATATATATATATATATATATATTCTTCTCTACAACTTATAGAACTCTCTCAAAATTGACCACATATATAAAATCATACACAAAACAGTCTCGAACTATAGAAGAAAAATGAAATAACTACCTGTATCCTATCAAACAATTATGAATTAAATCCTATCAAATCAACAAGGACCACAGAAAACATGAAAACTTGTAGAAACTGAAAAAAACTCTCTACTGAATAAAAAAATTACATGACGGGCCAGAAATTTAAAAATAAATTAAAGGCTTTCTAGAATCAATGAAAGGGAATACACAGTTTTAGCCCAAAGGAACATAATGATAATGTTGCTAAGAGGAATGTTCATAGAACTAAGAGCCTACATTTAAAAAACCTGAAAAAAAAAAAAAAAAAAAAAAACTAATACTAGCAATTTAGCAGAACACCTGAGCTCTATAATGGTGGCACATGCCTTTAATCCCAGAACTTGTGAGGCAGGGGCAAGTGAATTTCTGAGTTCGAGGACAACCTGGTCTACAGAATGAGTTCCAGGATAGCCAGGGCTACACAGAGAAACACTGTCTCCACTTACCACCACTCCCCAAAAGAAAGTAATCACAAATAAGAGGAGTAAGCTGCAAGAAATATACTCAAACTGAGGGCTGAAATCAATAAAAGTAGAAACAAAACAATACACAAAAAAATTCAGTGAAACAAAGAATTGGTTCTTTGATAATAGCAACAAGATAGAGAACCTTTTTTTTTTTTTTTTTTAATCAATCATTGTATTAGTTTACATTTCAAATGCTATCCCTCTTCCTGGTTACCCCTCCACAGTTCCCCATTCCATTTCCTCTCTTCCCCTCCCTTTTGCCTACATGAGGCTGCTCCTACACTCACTCGCCCACTCTGGCCTAACTCATCTAGCAACTCCATAAGCTGGGGCATCAAGCCTC
>LR751029.1:0-140197 GCA_902729485.2 Mus minutoides
ACAAATTTACTCTTATTCCCAACTACCTTACAAATAAATGAGACTCAGATTATGACCATTTTATTTGGCTTTGATAATTACTGGGGGTTACCACAATCTACTCTTCTAACTCCTGGCCTGGCTACCTCTCCAGTGATGTACACACAGATACTTGTCATTTCTCCCAGCTATGTGCTCATGGTCCCTCTGCCCTCATGGCAGTCTCCTCCTCCTCCTCCACTCTCCTTCTCTCTCCTTCCTCCTTTCTCCTTCCTCCTCTTTTCTCCTTTTCTCTCCTCCTCCTCCAACCAGGTCATTCTGAACCCACATACCTCTAATTCCTTCAGTAATTGGCTGTAGCCAACTTTATTTAACCAACAGCTTAAAATCAAGGAACAAGGTTTGCTCAACAAAAGCTTGTAAACATGAGAAGTCACTCATAGGCCCAGACTGTCAGGTACAGAATTTAGTATTGCAATACATAACACTATAGACTAAACTTCAACAGTTTGCATTGAAAGGTCAACAATCATTCAATGAGTTTTTAAGAGACTTGGCCCTTTTCATTTTCAGCTTTCAGTGAATTTTCTGCTATGTTCTATGTATGCAGTGTTTTAACTATAGTATGACACCTGGAACTTTTGAGGGATTTTTTTGTTTTTTTTTAATTTTTTTATGATTCTTTCTGCTCAGCAGTCTGTGTGTCCTTGTATTTAGATAGTCTTTTCTTTCCTTATATTTGGGAAATTTTCTTCTATGGTTTTATGAAGAATATTTTCTATGTCATTTGTTTGGTTTTCTTGTCCTTTTTATGGAGTCCCAAACTTCTTACATGTCATCAACAGTATTACTCAATTGAGCGTCCTGTGAGCTAAATAATGACTGGTATGGCAAAGATATGTGCATAACTACAATAATGCCCAAATATCCTGAAAGAAGTCAACCATTTCTGATTAGATTTAGGTCCTAATCCACTGGAGGATATTAATGTTTTTTAAATATGGGTTTTTATATATGAACCTGATTATTTTTTAATATGAGTCACAAAGTACAGGCAGCAAAAGCCAAAAGAAATGAAATAACAAATTTAAAAGTTTCTCTGGCATACCAGGAACCATTAACAAAGACGCAACCAATGTCAAATACACATCTAATAATGAGATATACTAAAAACATGTAAGAAACAAACAACTCAACGGCAAGGAAACTAACTCAATTGACAGCTAAATAAAGGCTATATAAACAAACATTTCTCATAAAAAGACATGCAAATGGTCATCATCAAGGCTCATTGCTAATAAACATGAAAAGCTAGTCAAAAGCACAGTGAAATAACCCCTCCCATCTATCATAACTTTCAGTTGAAATTTTCTAATGAGATTATCTTATATGTTATCACTGCACAGAAAGCTAAACATGAGCTATTGGCATTACATAGCTTGGTTTGGTCACTCTACAATGTATATACATTTCAAGAGAGCATATTATACGAGATATATCAAGATGTGTGTGTGTGTGTGTGTGTGTGTGTGTGTGTGTAATGCCACCCCTGGGCAGGTCACAGGTCCTGAATAATGTAAGAGAGCAGGCTGAGCAAGCCCTGGGGGGCAGGCTAGTAAGCAATACCCCTCCAGTTGTCTATGCTTCTATTCCTGCATCTAGATTCCTGCTTCATTTGAGTTTCTGCCTTAGCTTCACTCAGTGATAGATAGTGATAAGCCAAATAATTCCTTTCCTCTCCACATCGTTTCTGGTCATGATGTTCAGCAACAGAAACCAAACTGGGGCAAACATTAAATATTCACCACTAGTGAGAGTTGACAGAATTAAATATCAAAGGGAGGAAATGGAAGATAAGTGCTTTATCTTTATATCTGAAGCTCTTATTTGAGTTGATGAGTGAATATCTGGGAGAATTTGAAAAATAGTACAGTGGTTGAACAAAATGAACCACAAAGGAAGAACGTTTATCATGTGCATTGACAAACAATGCCTCTTCCAGTTGCTTCCTTCAGAAGTCAAAGAGAAGCACTCCTCTTATTTCATGAGCATAGGAGAAAGCAAGGATGCAATGGCTCAAATAAACCCAATGAACATCTCTGTATTCCCCGTATCAAGTCACCAGATTTCCAGAACATAATACTACAGCCTTACTTCTACCTTCCAAATCCCATACAGTCCTGTTTTTTGATATTTGGGCCCATGAAGCAAAACTGTTAAAAGGGACATAGTCTCCTACCATGCCTACTCATGCAGTGGAACCCATCCAAACATCAGACTAGCAAGAATTAAGCACATATAACATCAGCATTCAATATAATATTGGTAAAATCACTACTACTGATTCAAGGGCTATGATTATGTACTTACATTTACAGATTTTGCATGTAGAAATTTTTTCTTATAATGGTGAAGAAATTGCAGACAAGACACATATTTATTGAACTTTATAATATGTAAGTCATCTACAAGGAAAGTTATAGGCATTGTACAAACAAGCAAAAAATAAATAAATAAACTCTCAAGTTTAGTAGTCAATATTGTGGAAACTGGGTTCCAGATTAGAAATGGATAGAAAAACAAAAGACAGCAGTGAATTTTATGGAGCAGAGTCTGATTTGAACAAATTCAACTAATAAAAGTCAGATAATCTAGTAGTAATGCTAGAAAATCCTATCCATTTGATTGTAGAAAATTTGATTTGTTTCATAGATGTTGCAAAGTAAAATAAGTTAAAAATATTAAAACAATGAATTGTAAACCAGTAATTTTCTATGACTCCTCCTTACCTAATAAGAAATTAGTTGAAATAGAATTGTGAATATTGTCTTTATGCAATGCATTGCTCTTACGGAGAGTATGTATAGATGACACATGCTAGTGAATCAAAAGCTCACCACTCATGACAATTAAATGTTCTGTGTATCTACCCTGCTAGTGACATTTAGAGCGGAAGCCCTAGGCTGAAGGACAGAAACCTATATGGACTAATATTTTCTTTTCTGTACAAAAGAGTGTTGATATTCCACAAATCAAATATTTTGTTATGAGACTTAAATATGAACAAAACGACTTCTCTAGGTACTCAGACAAAATTAAGCAAATAATGCTACCAACTAGCACTTGTCAGTTTTGAAAAGTGTGAGTCAATGAGCAATTTCAGCCTCCAATCCCCTTCACAAAATTGACTAAATCAGGAAGGAATTCTGTGTGAACTACCGCTGATGATGGTCTTATTAAATTTAGTATCAGATAAAAATTGAATGTAATCAGTATCATTAAAAGGACTTAATATGTATAGTGATCTAACAGCACTGTAAATGTCTCTTTTGTTCTTTAGTAAAGCCATGGGATCAAAAGGAAGATAGATTATTTCATGGCTGAGTACAGTGAGGCTTCTGCTTCTAATAGAGTATTGAATGAGAAAGCAAATGCATACACATCTAGGAATAGACCCAGGACACCTGAAAGCTAAGTCTCATTAAATTTTACTGTTTTGCAAGCCATGCATACAAGTCTCTTAAAGTTGTCCCTGGATAACTTAAAGGTGTTTCTTTAAAATGAAACTGTACAAACATCTAGAAGTCAATCATTTACTCCTGGGAAAACAAGTTCCTCTGTCCTTAACATAGTTTGAAGTGACATTTTCCACAAAAGTGTTTTATTGTAATCTATGCATAAAATCCACCTTTATAACTGTATACTTTGTATCTTAGTTAAACAGATTCTTTTATTGTCTTTTTAATATCCCTTATTTTCATTTGTTTTCTATTCTGTGAATAAGAAGAATAAGAGTTCTGAGCCGGGCGTGGTGGCGCACGCCTTTAATCCCAGCACTCAGGAGGCAGAGACAGGAGGATTTCTGAGTTCGAGGCCAGCCTGGTCTGCAAAGTGAGTTCCAGGACAGCCAGGGGTAGACAGAGAAACCCTGTCTCGAAAAACCAAAAGAAAAAAAAAAAAAAAAGAAGAGTTCTGGTCAGCGCCAGCACCAGCCCACCTTGGACAGGAACTCAGCGGACTGTCCCACAGTCCCCAGAGGGGGCCACGCAGCAGGCGCCCTAGCACACCAGGATCTTAGGATCACTGGTGAGTGGCTCACAACATCTGTTCCAAAACAATGGGGAGGGGCTGGTGCCAGCAGGAAGAGACACAGGAAACCTGCTCGACCAGTGGCTGGGGTTCGTTCTGGTCAGCACCAGCCTCCGGCCACATTGGGCACAAACTCAGCAGACAGCAGACGGTCCCACAGTCCCCAGAGGACTCTCCACACTGCAGGTGCACCCAGGATCTGAGGATCACTGAGGAGAGTCAGCCTCCAGAGAGGGCTCTGACCACTGGACTCAGGTGAGAGCGCCATCTTGTATCCTGGGTCTCTCAGAGACCAGTCCATGCAGGAGAGCACGTGGGCTGCAGAAGCAACAGAGCTTCTTGGACAGGGTTCCTTTGGGCCTTCATCCTCAGCCAGGAGTTGGAGCTGAGGTACAAAATATGTAATACTGGTCATGACAAAGGTTTGCTTGAAGTCAGAACAACATGTTATTAGTTACAGAAAATAAATCAACATGATTATAGATAATAGTAGTATCTGTGCTTATTTTATCAAGTTATGTTATTTTTCAGAATAGAATTTTGTATGAAACATAGAGTAAAATTATGTTATACATACACATGTGTGTGTGTGTGTGTGTGTGTGTGTGTGTGTGTATACATTAATTAAAAGTAAGGTAAATTTCTTGAAAAGTTAGTTATTTCATTTTTATAACTTGCCACGATGATGTGATGGACAACAGCTTTTAAATTATGGAAAGAATTGACTTGGTTGCCTGAGACCAAACATGATCCAAGGTAAATCAAGTATGTTGAGTGGAAAGTGGGTTTTTGCAGAGGTATTAAAAAACAATTCCCACAAAATTTGCAGAACTTCTGTAAGAGTTAAAGGAGATTGCATAAAAATCTGTCTCTCAATGCTCAGTGGATGTCACCTTAACAAGTTGTTCGCTGCTAACCAGCAGAAATTGCTTCATATGCATCACCAACGTTTTCCTGCTTAAAGCATTAAACTTTAAATCCAATATCTTAAAAGCAGGCATGTACACAAATGTAGCTTTTCTGTGTTAATGGATAAACACTAGCAGGTTTTAGGAACTCTGAATTAGACAGTATCACCAGTTTAGAAGCCTTGAAATCACAGGCTTTAGAGGTTTGTTTGTTTGTTTGTTTGTTTGTTTGTTTCAGTTTGGGGCTTGAGGGTTTTTTGTTTGTTTCCTTGTGAGTTTTTCAAATTCTTAAATCATCAGTGTATTGCAAAATTAAATGTCACTGGTGCTTGTAAAACCCAATAGTAATTAGCGCTTGCTGTGTTAAACAGAATGTCAAAATGACTGACGAGATTTACAAAAGTTGTCTAGATAAAATGACAGTATGTGATCCCTTCTGCATGACATTGAGAATGAAACCTACAACTTTGTACATGTCAGGAAAGGGTTCTACTACTGACTTACAGCACCGTCCTCTGTCTCTGACTTATTGTTTTATTCATAAAGCAACAACTTAGTATTTTCAAGTCTATTCTCCTTATGTATGTATTATTCTGACATATTTTTGCCCTTTTATTGAAAAGGGGTTTTTCCTCATATAATATATTTTGATTACAGTTTCCCCTCTCTACTCCTGCAGTTACTGCACACCTCCTATTCTATCCGAATTCATGCCTTTCTGTCTCCTTTTAGAATACAAACAGACTTCTAAGGAAAAGTAATAAAATGTAATATAATAATATAAAACAAGCCTTCTAGTCTAAAACTGTGCCCTGAGAAGACCTTGGGCACTGACTCCACACCCAGCCCCACAACCCCCAGGATCTCAGGTGAGGAGACCACAACAGCTGCTCCAACGCTCAGAGTAACTGGGACCCCAGCCTAGACAGTGGTACAGGTTCCTTCTGGTCCGAAACTGCACCCGGAGCAGACCTGCAGTGCTGGAACTCTGGCTCTCCAGCGTTCCCAGGGACTAAACCACAAACCAAAGAGTACACCATGAAGCAACCCATGGCTCCAGCCACATATGTAGCAGAGGATGGCCTTGTTAGGCATAATAGGAGGAGAGGCCCTTGATCCCTTGCCTTGGTGTAGGGGAATGCCAAGTAGGGGAGGTGGAGTGGGTGGGAGGGTGAGTGGGGAACACCCTCATAGAAGAAGGGGGAGGGAGAATGGGATAGGGGGGTTCAGGAAGGGAAATCGGGAAAGAGGATAACATTTGATATGTAAATAAAGAAAATATCCAATAAAAGAAAAAAAAAGATAAAATAAAACAAAACCCATCACCATCTAGGCTGGACAAGCAACCCAACAGAAGGAAGAGAACCCCCCAAACAGGCATAGGAATCAGAGATCCGCTCATTCACACACTCAGGAGTCCCATAAAAATACTAAGCTGACACCTATAATATATACACAAAGGATCTGGTGCAGGCCCTATGCTTGCAGATTCAGTCTCTGCGAGTTCATATGTGCCTTGCTTGATTGATTTAGAGGGTCTTGTTCTCCTGGTGTCCTCCATACCCTCTGTCTCGTGCACTCTTTCTGCCTCCTTTTGTGCAGGATTCCCTGAGGTCTGGGGAGAGAAATTTGATAGAGACATTCCATTTAGTCTCCACACTGCCCCCTCCCCACCTCCATTCACCCCTACCCTCGTGTGTGGGCGGTGGGGAGTCTGTCTGTGTCTATGTTTGTGTGTATGTAATGTCTGGCTGTGGGTCTCTGCTGCATCTCTTTTCCCATTTGTAGGGAAGCTTTTCTGATGATGACTAAACAAGGCACTGATTTATGAGTATAACAGAATATCATAAAGAGTCATTTTGTTGATATTTTTAAGACCAGTAGTTTTTGCTTTTATCCTTGGTCTCTGGGCTATCTATCTAGTCTCTGGTTCTTGGTCACCTAAGCAGTGTCAGGTATGGGTTCTGTCTTGTGGAGTGGGACTTAAGCGAAAGCAGACATTGGTTGGTTATTCCCACAAGATTTGTGCACTAACATAGTTTGAAGGCTGGACACCATTAAAGATCATAGGGTTTGTGGCTAGTTTGGTGTTTTAACTTTCTCATTTGGTAGCATGTAGCATACCTTCCTATACCAAAGTGTATGCACTATGGAGGCACCAGCTCAACTTTTCCATGATCAATGAGTTGGGTGCCCCAGACCTCTAGGGATAATCAGTGGGGACCCAGGACAGGAGAGAGAGAGAGAGGGTGGGAGAGGGAGAGAAAGAATGAGAGCAAGTCAATATCATACTGATCAAGCTCTGAAAACTTTATTTGAGAGTGACAATATAAGCATAAGCAAGAGGAGGCTCCAAGGGAGGGGGGGAAAAGCCCAGGGGCTCTCTGAAGGTCAGGTGGCAATCTTCAGCTCCTGGAACCAACGGTCACTGTGTTCTCTTTTTCTATAAACATTCTTTCTGTTATGACCACGAATGTTCTCTCAGGATTGTTTATGTAAGCTAGAGAATATCCACA
Organism: Mus minutoides; assembly: GCA_902729485.2. Taxonomy (NCBI): domain Eukaryota; kingdom Metazoa; phylum Chordata; class Mammalia; order Rodentia; family Muridae; genus Mus; species Mus minutoides. Next base: position 7,493 of record LR751029.1, read on the forward strand.
AGGCCATAGCTAAGGCCATGACTCCTGGCATCTCTTCCCTTTCAATTATTTTCAATATAAGGCCTCACGTAACTGGGGTTGTCAAAAGTCATCTACATGGAAACATCCAATTTTACCAGAACTATTTATTGAAATGCTGTATTTTTTCCAGTGTGTATTTCTGGCCTTTTTGTTCAAAACCACATGTCCACAGTTGTGTTCATTTATGTCTAGATCTTCAATTCAACTCAGTTTGTCAAGGTCTCTGATTTTGTGCCAGTACAACCCTGTTTTATTACTCTAACTCTTTGAGGTTGTACAATATACTATACAACTTTATGTTGGAGATGGTGCTGGCCCCAGCAGTTATTTTATTTTTTTAATTGTTTTGGCTATGCTATGTTTTTGGTTTTTGTTTGTTGTTTCCACATTAAGCTAATTGCTCTTTCAAGATCTGTAAAGAATTGTGTAGTAATTTGATGACCACTACACTGAATCTGTAGTTTGCTTTGATAGGATGAATATTTTTAACACATAATAGAAAAAGTTTTAATCTTGTGATAGCATCTTGAATTTTTTCTCAAGTTTTCTTTCTTAAAAACATACAAATCTTTTACTTGCTTTGGTAGAGTTATCCTAACATATAAAAATTTTTGAGACTATTGTGAAAGGTGTTGTTTCCCATAATTTCCTTCTTGGTCTATTTGTCACTTATATAATGAAAAGCTACCAAATTTTGTGAGTTAGTTTTGTATCCAGCTACTTTACTAAATGTGTTTATCAGCTGTAGGTGTTTCCCAGTAAATTTTTAGGACCACTTTTGTATACTGGCATATCATCTGAAAAGAGAGAGAGAGTGTGTGATATTTAGACTTCTTTCTTTCTAATTTGTATCTCTTGAACCCCTCCAAGTTGTCTGATTGCTCTAGCCAAGATTTTAAGTGATGTATTTAATAGGTATCAAGACAGTAGACAAGCTTGCATTGTACCTGATTTTAGTGCAAATGTTTTGAATATCTGCATTTACATTGATGTTGGCTATGGGCTTACTACAAAGCACTTTTATTGTGTTGAAATATAATCCTTATATTCCTAACCTCTCCAGAACCTTTATTATGAAGAGATGTTCGATTTTGTCTGCATCTAATGAGATGATTATATCTTTCAGTTTCTTTATATGCTGGGCTATGTTTATCAACCACCCCTGCATTACTCCGATGGAGCCAACTTCATTATGATAGATGATGTTTTTGATGTGTTCTTAGATTCCATTTGCATGTACTTTATTGAGAATGTTGGTATCTACCTTCATAAGGAAAACTGGTCTATAATTCTTTCTTTGTTGGATCTTTGTGTGGTTTTGGTGTCAGGATAACTAACTGTGTCCTCATAAAATGAATTAGAAAATGTTCCTTCTGCTCTATTTTGTGGAATAATTTGAAGAGTATTGGCACTAACTCTTCTATAAAAGTCTGATAGAATCCTGTGCTAAAACAATTTGGCCCTGAGCTTCATTTGGTTAGAAGTCATTTAATGGCTGCTTCAGTTTCATGGGTCCGTTTACTTTGCTTATCTAAACTTGATAACTCCAGTTAGTGTCAAGTTGATATAAAATTAGCCAGTACAGTAGGTGTTTTTTCCCTTGGCTTCTGTTGCTTGCTCTGGTTCTTAAGAGAGTGTGATGGCTATGTGTGATACCTGGTAGAATCTGTTCATTGTAGTCTGAACCGCCCTCTGTGGTGTCTGGGGGTTCCAGGTAAAGTATATTTCTAGGCATTGGGAGCTAACATTTAGGAATGAGGGTGGGCTAGAAGGGTGGACCTGAGGGTGTCAACAGGAGAAAGGAAAGCAGGATTTTCACCAGGATTTGTTTAGTCACCCTGGAAATGAAGCCAGAGAGGGAGGAGAGGCCACATCATTTAATCTGCTACATAGCTGACAATGAAACTGGAGGATTTGATCTAGAGCAGAGGAGAAAGAGTAAAAACTGAAGTTTGCATGCTAGCTTTCCTTGACTACTTGCTGCTGGTGGGTTCCCAGATAGCTTCCTAGAGTTGGGGGCTAGGACAACAGGATGAGCCATGGGTAGCAGGGAGTTAGAGGAAAAGATCTGCATGATCTGTTGGAGATGGGGGCAGATAGGACGGGGAGGTCACAGCAGGTGTTCCACTACCACTACAGAGATGAGGATGAGACTGAGGGACTGGATTTTGAGGAGAGGAGAGAGTGATAAATATCTACAATTAGCCTGAACCTTTCTCTGGCCAGCATGGTCAGCAGGTTCCCAGGGAATGCCTGCTGGAGTCGATGGCTGAGACAATGAAATGAGTAGGGAGGAATGTTGCAGAAAATCTGTGTGCTCCACTGGAGATATTTCAAAATTCTTCCAATCTTCGAAAAATTAGCACTTACCTGACATAGGGAAACCTACTTTTAAAAAAAGTGCTGATACTCCACCACTGGTAAAATGAGCCAGTTCAGGCCAGATTAGATTATATTAAAGGCAGATTTATTGGGAAGCTGCTCTCAGACAGGTGAATTTACTAACCCTAAGGAACAAGGAATGTGGAGTAGAGGAAGGAGAGAGAAAGAGAAAAGGGGGCACATGCACAATGAGGAAAGAGAAAAAACAAGAAGAGAGAGGTAGAGCACAAAATGTCTGGATTATATATGGAAGAGCCTCTGGAGGAAGGGCTGTCCAGTCCCTGGGCTAGAACGCTCAAGGTTGGGGACAAGGCATACCAGATAAGAACTGAGGGGTTCTGGAAAAAGTTGGAAGCCAAGTCTGATTTGGTATGTATAATATGGATCTCAGTCCCTTGTCAGGGGTTCCAAAATCAAACACTAACTAATCTTCAATTGGTCATGACGTACATATGACTTCTTTTTTTTTTTCTCTTTATTAGATATTTTCTTCATTTACATTTCACCTGTTATCCAGAAATTTTCGCTTACCCTCCCGCGTCCCCGCCCTGCTCCCCTATCCACCCCCTCCCACGTAATGGCCCTGGCATTCCCCTGTACTGGGGCATATAGAGTCTGTATGACCAAGGGGCCTCTCCTCCCAATGATAGCCAACTAGGCCATCTTCTTCCATATATGTAGCTAGAGACATGAGCGCAGGGGGAACTAGTTAGTTCATGTTATTCTTCCACCTAGAGGGTTGAAGACCCCTTCCGCTCCTTGGGTACTTTCTCTAGCTCCTTCCTTGGGAGTCCTGTGTTCCAACTAATAGCTGACTGTGAGCATCCACTTCTGTGTTTACCAGGCACTGGTATAGCCTCCCACAAGACAGCTATATCAGGTCCCTTTCAGCATTATCTTGCTGGCATATGCTATAGTGTTTATTTTGGTGGCTGATTATGGGAGGGATCCCTGGCAGCCGCCGTCACTGGTTGGTCCTTCCTTTTGATTCAGCTTCACACATGATCTCTGTAACTCCTTCAGTGTGTGCTTTGTTCTTAATTCTAGGAAGGGGCACAGAGACCACATTTTGAACTTCATTCTTCTTGAGATTCATGTGTTTAGTAAGTTGTATCTTGGGTAGTCTAGGCTTCTGGGCTAGTATCCACATATCAGTGAGTACAGTACATATGACTTCTAATATAGACAAAACTAATGCTCTATTAAATAACAAGAAGCTAATAAACAAAGTAACAACAAAAAATTCACGTCTAACTATCGGGTTCCCTCATAAGAGACAGTGTGTAAAAGACATTGTTAGGATAGAAAAATGTGGACAAATATCAAGATAAGCCAGCTATTTCTTCAAAGCAAATACCGTCAATTGTGAGAACCATTTACTAAAATTTTCCAAATAAAGACACCTTGAAAACTATTGAAAGTGGACTCCTTGCTGAGACAGAAGAATCATAAGCTTAAGATTAGTCTGGAACACAGATCAATAAAGATCTGAATAGGCAAGATCAACAAAGCCATTCTAAGCCCATCAATAATATGAGTAAGAAAATACTTAGTGGTTTGTTGAAGATTATGAATATCATTACTTTACTCTAAGTGCTAGAAGCAAGATCACAAATGAGATATTGCACTTAAACTATTCTTGAGGTATTTCTAGGTTATATTTTTGTAAACTAAAAAAAGTATCTTATATTCAAAAATATATCCAATATACAAGTATAACATTGTTAAAATATATATACTATATTGTTGGTTGCTTATGTAACAGGCATAGAATTCATTTCATAGAATTATTTCTTTTAAACTCCTGAAAATATATGACATTGACTAATATATTTTGTTATAATAAATTTTCATGTGCATTTTATTAAAATTTACACTGTGCTATTATCACATGGAGTATCCCATAAATTTCAATTAGCTCAAATCACTTAACAATGCTATCCAATTAATAGATAAAATTATATGTAACATGACTTTATATATATGGTATATATGTGGAAAGACAAAATCTAGCTAATTAACTTTTTAACTTTTTTTTTCATTATCTCATCAAATGATCATTTTGTGACAATAGCTGTCCACTTCTCAGTACTTTTTTAATAATATCAAGGCAGTCATTTACTATGTTATACAACACATTTCCCAACACTTCTTTCTAACTAAACATAATATTTTAAAGTTCTTGACTTTTTTTCTAAACACTGAGAAAGAGGTCGTTCAGTCTCCAACCAAAATTAGCTACTGGTCTATTTCTCTTTTTAGTTATCAGAGTCTTTCACTTCTGTATGATGAGCTCAGCCACAAGAGGTCATGGATCCACATGGAATTGTTCCTATAAAGTCTAAATCCTTAAAATGCCATGAAATTGCAGTGTATTCTGTTAACAATCCACTGATTTTATCTTTAGATTACAATAGAGCAGTTCTTCTGTGTGCAGTTCAATCATCCACAAGCAGTTGGCTTGTTTGGATTTTGTTTTGTAATCTTTTCTGAAGTGTTTTCCTTAGGAACTACAATGTTTGATTTTTCACATGCCTCTTGGGTGACTTTGGAAAACACACTCAGAAAAGATTCAGCTTGGTAGAATACTAGATTTCATTTTTTTTTTAAGTATTTGAGATTGCCATTATATTTTAAAAATGAATCAAATGTAATTTGAGAAAATAAAATCGTTACCAAATGGTGACCAATTTATGGTTAATGTTTTTTCTTTAGGTATTAGTTTTATTTAGTTTTACTCTTTTAGAGAAACTGCTACATTTTCTCATTGTGTGTTCATTTTCCCTTCTCAGTTGTAATAAACATCTTTATAGAATGCAGAAGTTGACGTCTACTTTTATGATGTAGTCACTATCTCAAGTACTTATACATTTTTGAGCACTCTCGAAGGCTGAACACAGTGCATTACTAAGGTGAACTCTGTTAACATTCCTAGTACTGAAGCATATGAGCATGAGCAGATGCCATCTAATGCCAGTAATCCATTTCCAGTGAGACCTGAGAGTTAACTTCAGAAGAACAGCAAGACAGCCTCCTTATGTGGATCCAGGGCACTCCCTAGATTTTCTACAGCATCCTCTTCAGCCATTCTTCATAGCCCATCTTTATTCCTTTGTGATTCCCCGCCAACATGCAGAACTACTTTTTCTACCAGAGCTTCCCATAGCTGAGCTGTCTCCCTTAGCTCGGACCCACGTAAACTATCTATGCCTTCCTCTTCCTCAAACTCCTCCTCCATTCCAAACTCCACCAGAGTACACTTACAGATACCTGCCTTCCTCCGCCCATTTCTCCCACCTCACCTATATCTTCTTTGAACTTGCTGCCATTCTTGATTAGAGCCATTGTATCCATGTAACTGACTATTTGGGCTTTTGTATAATCAAACCCCAAGTCCTGCTTAAAAGAACTCCAGAGCCAGTCCCCTTTCCCTTTTTGCTATCCTATCACCTACCACACCCACTTCACAGATATGAGACTGCTTAGAGTCTGAACCCAGAACTATAGCCAGAACTTCAGATCTGAAGTCTTAACTCCAAAATCCAGAGTGTCTCCAAGGCATCATTCCCACGATATGTCAAAGTTTGGTAACAGCAATGAAAGAACTGAAGAGGAAGTTTCTGGTTGAGCCATATGATACATATGTTGGTGACTTGCTGAGGCATACTCCCATGGTGTTTTGCTGAAGCAAGACCCATAATGTCTATAGACAGTATAAGTAGGACTCAGTGGCCAGTGATGGGGGGGTTTGACCAGCTTCCTTTGCACTGCTTTGTTGGTCTTGCATCTTCACTGGTATTTGGTTCATTGAGAGACAATGCAGAGAACTTTTCCTGGTGTCTGGGATGGTTCTAGTGGCTCCCGCTGACGTGTGCCAATTTGTCAGAGTCCTGGCTATTTCTCCTGGATCATACCACCACTGCTGATTCCTGTTTGGTGCCCTGACACTACTGAACTGATCTGCTGGTATCCTAACAAACAGGGATTGGACTCTCCCCAAGGAGCTACTTCTAAACAGGTCTACATCCCCTTGTCCCATTTATCATCATTTCTCTCCTACCTTTGGATGGTGGGTTAGAAGTGATGTGGAGGCCTCTGAGAACCCATATGAAAAGGAGGGTTTTTAAAAGCTAAGCCGATAAAGAAGTGAGCACCCTTTCAATAAAGGAGAGATTAGAAAGCTGCATCGAGAAACATCACAGACATAATCACTCTAGATGTTTAGATCCCAGTGCAAAAATATAAATAGGATCAACCAAGACAACAGCTCTCCAGAAGTGAACATCCTTATGGTAACAAGCGAGAGAAAAGCAACTTTGCAGAAGCACCAAACAAGAGCTTAGAAATTGCAATTACAATGCACAGGTGAGAGTGCTGACTGCAGAAGTGACACAGCTTCTGGGACAGGCAGAAGCAACACAGCTTCTGGGACAGACTCTGTTTTGTGCTGCGAACATCCAAAAACCTTCACCCCACCCCCAGAGGAGAGTTGGCCACCCAGGAGGGCTGTGACCACCAAAGCAGGTGAGGGAGCCATCTTGTCTCAAGGGTCCCTCTGAGACCAGTATGTGCAGGTGAGCACACAGACTGCAGAGGCAACCCATTTTCTGGAATAGGCCCTGTATCAAGCCTTCGTCTTCAACCAGGATGCAGGTCTGAACACCAGACCTCTGTGCACATTCCCTGCAAGAGGAGAGCTTATCTAAAGAGAGTACTCTGACCACTGAGACTCAGGAGAGAGCTGAACTTCCAGGACAGCTGACAGAGGCTAACAGAATCACAGGAAGAATAGGCTCCAGCCAGAGACAACTATAACAACTAACATCAGAGATTACCAGGTGGCAAAAGGCAAACGTAAGAATCTTACCAACAGAAACCAAGACCGTTCACCATCATCAGAACCCAGCACTGCCACCTCAGCTAGTCCTGGATACCACAGCACACCCGAAAATCAAGACTCAGTTTCAAAATTATATCACATGATGCTGGTAGAGGAATTTAAGAAGGGCATTAACAACTCACTTAAAGAAATACAGGAGAACACTGCTAAAGATCTAGAAGTCCTTAAAGAATCACGGGAAAACACTGCTAAACAGGTAGAAGTCCTTAAAGAGGAAACACGAAAATCCCTTAAAGAATTATAGGAAAGCACAACCAAACAGGCGATGGAATTGAACAAAACCATCCAAGACCTAAAAACGAAAGTAGAAACAATAAGAAAACCCAAAGTGAGACAACTCTGGAGATAGAAACCCTAACAAAGAAATCAGAAAACATAGATGCAAGCATCAGCAACAGAATACAAGAGATGGAAGAGAGAATCTCAGGTGCAGAAGATTCCATAGAAAACATGGGCACAACAATCAAAGAAAATGTGAAATGCAAAAAGATCCTAACTCAAAACATCCAGGAAATCCAGGACACAATTAGAAGACCAAACCAAGGATAATAGGAGTAGGTGAGAATGAAGATTTTCAACTTAAAGGACCAGCAAATATCTTCAACAAAATAATAGAAGAAAACTTCCCAAACCTAAAGAAAGAAATGCCCATGAACATACAAGAAGCCTACAGAACTCCAAATAGACTGGATGAGAAAAGAAATTCTTGCCTACACATGATAATAAGAACAACAAAAGCCCTAAATAAAGACAAAATATTAAAAGGAGAAAGGGAAAAAGGCAGGCCTATTAGAATTACACCAGACTTCGCACCAGAGACTATGAAAGCCAGAAGATCCTGGACAGATGTTATACAGATCCTAAGAGAACACAAATGCCAGCCCAGGCTGCTAGACCCAGCAAAACTCTCAATTACCATAGATGGAGAAACCAAAGTATTCCATGACAAAACCAAATTTACACATTATCTTTCCAAGAATCCAGCTCTTCAAAGGATAATAACAGGAAAACATGAACACAAGAACGGAAACTACACCCTAGAAAAAGCAAGAAAGTAATCCTTCAACAAACCTAAAAGAAGACAGCCTCAAGAACAGAATCCCAACTTTAACAACAAAAATAACAGGAAGCAACAATTACTTTTCTTTAATTTCTCTTAACATCAATGGACTCAATTTCCCAATAAAATGACATAGACTAATAGACTGGCTATACAAACAGGACCCAACATTTTGTTGCTTACAGGAAACCCACCTCAGGGAAAAAGACAGACACTACCTCAGAGTGAAAAGCTGGAAAAGAATTTTCCAAGCAAATGGTCCTAAGAAACAAGCCGGAGTAGCCATTCTAATATCGAATAAAGTTGACTTTCAACCCAAAGTTATCAAAAAAAAACAAGGAGGGGCACTTCATACTCATCAAAGGTAAAATCTACCAAGAGGAACTCTCAATTCTGAATATCTATGCTCCAAATGCAAGAGCAGCCACATTCATTAAAGAAACTTTAGTAAAGCTCAAAGCACACATTGCACCTCACACAATAATAGTGAGAGACTTCAACACTCCACTCTCACCAATGGACAGATCCTGGAAACAGAAACTAAACAGAGACACATGGACACTAACAGAAATTATGAAATCGGTCAAAAAATAGGCCTCAGCAGATACAAAATTATTGAAATTATCTCATGCATCCTATCAGATCACCACACACTAAGGCTGATCTTCAATAACAGCATTAATAATAGAAAGCTATTAATAATAGAAAGTGAATTAATAATAATTCACGTGGAAACTGAACAGCACTCTACTCAATACCTTGGTCAAGGAAGAAATAAAGAAAGAAATTAAAGACTTTTTAGAGTTTAATGAAAATGAAGCCACAACATACCCAAATTTATGGGACACAATGAAGGCATTCCTAAGAGGAAAACTTATAGCCCTGATAGTCGACTAATATCCAAAATATACAAAGAGCTCAAGAAGCTGGACTCCAGAAATTCAAATAACATCATTAAAAAATGGGGTAAACAGCTAAACAAAGAATTCTCAAATGAGGAATACCGAATGGCTGAGAAGCACCTGAAAAAATGTTCAACATCCTTTATCATAGGGGAAATGCAAATCAAAACAACCTTGAGATTCCTCCTCAATCCAGTCAGAATGGCTAAGATCAAAAATTCAGGTGACAGCAGATGCTGGCATGGATGTGGAGAAAGAGGAACTCTCCTCCATTGCTGGTGGGACTGCAAGCTGGTACAACCACTCTGGAAGTCAGTCTGGCGATTCCTCAGAAAATTGGACATAGTACTACCAGAGGATCCAGCAATACCTCTCCTTGGCATATACCCAGAAGATATTCCAACTGGTAATAAGGACACATGCTGCACTATGTTCATAGCAGCCTTATTTATAATAGCCAGAAGCTGAAAAGAAACCAGATGTCCCTCAACAGAGGAATGGATACAGAAAATTGGTACGTTTACACAATGGAGTACTACTCTGCTATTAAAAACAATGAATTTATGAAATCCTTGGGCAAATGGATGTATCTGGAGGATATTATCCTGAGTGTGGTAACCCAATCACAAAAGAAGTCACTTGATATGCACTCACTGATAAGTGGGTATTAGCCCAGAAACTTAGAATACCCAAGATACAATTTGCAAAACAAGAAAATCAAGAAGAATGAAGATCAACATGTGGATACTTCATTCCTCCTTAGAATGGGGAACAAAACACCCATGAAAGGAGTTATAGAGACAAAGTTTGGAGCTAAGACAAAAAGCTGGACCATCCATAGACTACCCCACCTGGGGATCCATCCCATAATCAGCCACCAAACCCAGACACTATTGCATATGCCAGCAAGATTTTGCTGAAAGGACCCTTATATAGCTATCTCAAGAGAGGCTATGCCAGTGTCTGGCAAATACAGAAGTGGATGCTCACAGTCATCTATAGGACGGAACACAGGGTCTCCAATGGAAGAGCTAGAGAAAGTACCTAAAGAGCTGAAGGGGTCTGCAACCCTATAGGTAGAACAACAATATGAACTAACTAGTACCCCCAGAGCTCGTGTCTCTAGCTGCATATGTAGCAGAAGATGGCCTAGTCGGCCATCATTGGGAAGAGAGGCCCTTTGCTGTTGCAAACTTTATATGACCCAGTACAGGGGAATGCCTGGGCCAAGAAGTGGGAGAGGGTGGGTAGGGGAGCATGGCGTGGGGAGGGTATAGGGGACTTTCAGGATACCATTTGAAATGTAAATAAAGAAAATATCTAATAAAAAAAGATTGAAAAAAAAATAAATTGCAATTACAAATATATTTAGGAACCTTAAAGAGAGTATGAGTACTTGTCTCAGTAAAGATCATGGTGACTCAAATAGCTGAAGAAAATTAGGAAAACAATTTAAACCATTTAATTTAAATATGCAAATATAACTTAATAAAGAAATAAAAACACTAAGGAAAGCCAAACTTTAATAAAATTAATCATGCAGGAAACTTTTTAAAAAAAAAAAAGTTCAAGAATGAAAACAAAGACAGCCAAAGCTGCCAATGGAGCTCTTGGAGGCTCAAAAGGGTGATGCAGCAGGATGGGGGGGTGTCTACAAAATAAGCAGTAGCTCCAGAACAACTAAAAGAATAAAAAGGCAAGTCTTATGGGAAGATACTTTTTTAAAAATGGACTCTCAAGACTGGAAAGAAAGATGTCAGAACAGAGCTATATGTGAGGGAGAGTGATGAATCTATACCCTTCCCAGCCACATCTCAGCCAGGGGCTGCAAGCACAAAGGTCATGCTTGATAAATCTTGGGGCAGCCGGCACCAAGGACAGGGTGGTGTGCAGTGGCCTGAAGCACCTGAGGAAACACGTCATTACTGAGTAGAACTGGGCCTACATCCAATGGCCAGCCCTATATGACTGGCCTGCTGGAAGATGTAAATTGTGGCAATAGGCTACAAGCACAAAGGCCGAGCCCAGAGAGTTTCAGAGCACTAACATCAAGGGTGGGGAGGTGTGCAGCAGAAAGGGGCTCATACAGAACCTACCCCCAAGATGCCCTGCTTAGCAGGGACATCACCCTGACTCTGAGCAAGAGCAGGATATCCTCGGAGTCTCGGCAATGCCCCAGTATTTATGGTGCCACAGAAACCAGAAACCTTGAACCAGAACAATAATTCATTGCAATGAACATTTGCATGTAAAAATAAAAAGAAAAGAAAAGAAAAGAAAAGAAAAGAAAAGAAAAGAAAAGAAAAGAAAAGAAAAGAAAAGAAAAGAAAAGAAAAGAAAAGAAAAGAGGATGCTATGTAACACTGCAGTCTCCAATTCCACTACAATGAACCAATATTCGATTGAGAAGTAGGAATGGATCAATATGAGCCATGGAGAGAACTAAGACAGGACAGCAACGGCGACAGGTTTGAAAGACTTCCGTTGACTGGGGAAAATGTATCTGAGTAGGACCTACAGGGTCAGACCTGGCTAGGACCCTGTAGGTCCTGCTCCATGCAGCAGCATGGAGCTTATGCAGACACCACCACCACCCCCAACTGTGCTGCCCAACCCCGCGAGTGTCCTGGTTCTGAGCAGAGTGTCTGAAGAGTGGCTTATTTTTCTGGACTGGACCTCCTCAAAAGACCTGTGTGGTCTGTGCTGCCCTGGAGGACCGTGCTAGGGTCCATGGACCCGCTGCAGCCAGGAGGTTGAAAATGTTCATCCAACCAAAAGCAGCCTACAGATTCAACACTACACAGAAATTGAATTCTTCACAGAAATTGAAATAAAACAATCATAAACTTCATATGGAAGCACAAAAAAAGACTGAATTATGAAACGTGCTGGAATTACCAGTGTCCCAGGATTGACGTTGGCTTATGGGGCTATGGCAGTAAAGTCAACAAATTAAGTATGAATGTGGGGAAGATCGATGATTGCTTTCCCCTTCCAGCAGTCTGCTTAATACATTCCAGCATTTTGAATGCTAGTCAATAGGGTCATAACTTCCTGGTTAGTTCCAATTTCATTTCTTCATGTTCTATGACTCAAGCAAGTGGTACCTTCAGCAAGAGACTCTTACCATCAATTTCTGGAGTGTAACCAAGAGAAGCAGGAGTAGTCCATAAATATGTGAAAGGTCTTTGGGAGTTTATTGGCCATCAATACCATAAGAAGTAACCCACTCCTGGGACTGGGATTTTTTTTAATTTGCTAGCCTCTGGGGTCTTAGAAACATTACTAAAATAACTCCTCTTTGATTCTTTCGACATATGTTTACAGTATATTTAAGTAGCTTCTACAGTAATGGGTTTCCGTGACTTTTTAGAAAAGTGGGGCAGGTTTGTTTTATTATTATTATTATTATTATTATTATTATTATTATTATTATTATTGTTATTATTGTTATTATTATTATTATTATTATTAAATTATTTTATTTATTTATATTCCAAAAGTTTCACCCTTTCCTGGTCCCACATTCCCAAGTTCTTCACCCTTTCACCCCCCCACTTCTGAGGGGGTGCTCCCACACCCAATCCTACCTCAGCCCACCAGCATTCCTCTTCCCTGGGGCATAAAGTTTCCACAAAATTAAGCACATCCCCCTCCACTGAGGTGAGGCAAGACAAGGCAGTCCTCTGCTACACATGTGCCCAGGGCCATGAAACAGGCCATGTGAGGGCCTTGGTTTTTGGCTTCGTCTCTGGAAGCTCTGGGGGATCTGAGTTTGCTGACACTGTTGTTCTTTTTTTTTTTTTTTTTTTTTAGTTTTTTCATCTTGTGGAGTTACAATCACCCTCAGCTCCTTCCGTCCTTCTCCTAAATCCATAGTATCTGCATTTGTCTCAGTCAGCTGCTAGTAGATCCTCTCAGAGAACAGCCATGCTAGGATCTTGTCTGCAAATATAATACAGCATCAGTAATAGTGTCAAGGTTTGGTGTGCACACATGGGATGGATCCCAAGTTGGGCCTGTCACTAGATGGCCTTTCTTTCAGTCTCTGCTCCATTTTTGTCACTGCATTTCCTTTAGACAGGAACAATTCTGGGTCAAATTTTTTGAAGATGGGTGGGTGACCTCCTGCCTCAACTGGGGACCATGTCTCTTCAAGTTCTATCTCCCCACTGTTGGGAATTTCGGCTAATGTCATCCCCATTGAGTCCTGGTAGCCTCTCACATCCCAGGTCTCTGGGTTTTTCTAGAGGTTCCCTCCGCCCTCTGCATCCCACCTACCCCCATCTCCCAGCCCCCAGCCTCCACGCCCCCCTCCCCGCAGCCAGCAGCTACATATTTAGATTTCTTCTCCTGGCCCTCTGGTCTTCTCTCCTGACCCCCCCCCATACATAATCCCACTCCTCCCTTCCCCTCCCTCTCCCCTTTCCCACCCAGGTCCCTCTCTCCCTCTGCCTCCTATGTTCATTATGTTCTTTCCTTTTAAGTGGGTTTGAAGTATCCACACTTGGTCCTTCATTCTTGTTAAGCTACCCACAGTCTGTGAGTTGTATCATGGGTATTCTGAACTTTTTAGCTAATATCCAAAGTGGGTTTTGTTTTTAACTTTATTCTTCTCCCATATATCACATCCTGACTACTGTGTCACCACTTTCATGGTTTCAGAAGATGGCAGGTTCAGGCTCTGTATACCCTGTTACCAGGAATATTCCTTAGGGTCACCCTTGTAGATTCCAGGGAATTTTGAATACACTAGATCCACCACATCACTCCCCAAATACCCCCAGTTTCAACAGTTTTCTCTTCCAGTAGTATCTACCTCCATCCCTCCCCACCTCTGCCTGATCCCTCCAGTTCCCAACACAACCCTTCCCAAATCTATTCTATTTCCCCTTCCCAGGGAAATTCAGGAGCCCTGCCTTGAGCTCTTCTAGTTACTTAGGCTATGTGTAAATGCCTAGCGCATCCATTTTGTATGGACATGCTACATTCATAATATGTTGACATTATGTGTTTGCACTCACTCTGCATAACTATTTGTAATGGAGTTGACATTTAAATTTCAATATCAGTCTTATTTTCTTTCCCTTTAGGAAAAGGCAATGATTCTGAACTCAGTTGAGAATAATTGTACTTGAGATTGGGTCTTTTTGCTCGTGACATTCAGGATCTTGTTGCTTTTTAAATCTTTAATTGAATTTTAGGTTGTTTCTGTCTTTGAGTAAAGTAAACAAAGCAAATTCTGAGCCATTACTTTTCCATTACCTTGAAATCTATTCTCTATGAATTGCTGCCTATAGCCTTTCTGTGAATCACAAATATCTCCCTGTCCTGCATTCTTCTTGACCACTGTTATCTAAATATAATTGTTCTATCTTTACAGTGTTGGGAACATGGCCTGTGAATCTTCTTTTTGTGGTGGAAATGTAATTAAATTTAAACATATATGTCCACTGAATAAAAAGTATACACAGAAAGTATATAAAGGTACATCAAACGTTCATCACAGAAAATATACCTAAAATTTAACACAGACATATATTGGTAGATGTGCCTACAGTAGTAGAAAAATGTTTTTGTTATCTCAATACATTTCCATTTGCCCAAGAGCAATGTTATGACTTTGGTCTGCAAGAAAACATTTCTTCTTGCTCTTTGTCCTTAAGATCAGTGGAGATTATCTTAAGATGGTAGTGAGCAAGGGAAAAAGAATACACAATCAGATTTGTTCATGAATAAGCAACACCATACATTTAAAATAATTTTTATATATTCCTGGAGTAAGTGACACCCCAGGATGTGAAAATTCTCATCATAAAGTGGGGTTCCCTTTTCAAAGGTTACTGTTAGCAGAAAAGATGACATAAGATGAAGGAAGATATTGGGTTATTTATAACACGGTAAGCCATCAGCCCATATTCCATTGTTAAAATTTGAAAGAGTCTCACAATGGAACTCAGACTGGTCTCAACCTTCTTCCTTTTTTCTATATCCTAAATATTGGGATTGCAACTTAATCCATTTGTACAGCCATCTGTGTTCATATTTCACCTTCATTGCCCTTGCCCACAGTTAACATCTCTCTTCTTTTACTGCTTTCTATGTTTGAATACCAGTGTTTAGCAAGATTGTTCTGATCTGAAATTTGAAAGTATATTAACAAAAAGAGATTTGAGTTACATAAACACATAAGTAAAGCCTTTCAAGACACTATAAAATTGGAAGCAGTATATTTTTACTTAAGACTATTGAATTGGTTTTCTGTACAGTATGGCAAGTATACAGTGTGAGCTGGTATCTGAGTTCTCTTTGGGCATCAGTTAATGTTTAGAAAAGAATATATAATGGTTTTTAATTTATAAAGCCTTTGTGTACATTTGTACAATATTGTATGTACATTTTTTAACTTATTTTTCTAAGACAGTCTCACTGAACCCAGAGATCAACAATTGGCTAGACTGGCTGGCTTGGGAGCTCTAGAGATCCACCTCTTCTGCCCAGTGCTCTGGTTACAAGTTTGCAGCACAATGTCTGGCTTTTATGTGTGTTCTACAGATCCAAAATTAGGTTCACATGCCTAAGCCATCTTCTCAGCTCCTATCTTCACTTCTTTAAAGAAGTTTTTAACAATTTCTAATCACACAAAGATACTGAAAAAATGATTTGATTCCCTTACTAAATTAGGGAAAATTCTTTGAACATTCTAAGTTTTCAGACTAGGTTACAAATAAAAATGTGTTTACTGAAGTGAATTATACACACACCCCATTACATTTTAGATAGAATGGATAAGAGCCTGGGTTGTAAGAGATTCTATAGGCATTGTCTCTGAACTCTTCATTTCAAATTACAGCCTGTACAGGAGTAAACCACACCACAGCAATTCCAGTAAATTGATGTAATTTTAATGTCCATCTTCATGATTGTTTTCTAAGAAATCACTAACAAAAGCCTTTCCTGATGTGTCCCTAATGTCTTCTTTTCACACTGAAGACAGCCCTCTCAGGAGGGCTGTGACTCCTGCCTCTGCTAACATGGTTTGGAAATTGAGATTTCTAAATTTAAGTTTCAAAGTTTGAGAATAAATGGGGAAAAGGAACATGTAGCTTAGATATCAGTCACCAAAGCTGCACACAGAACAAAACTTCACTCGTTTTTGTAGACTTTATTGGATAGTTGTATGTCCCATAAAGAAAGATGGCTACAAATTGCAATTTGTTACTTCTTCAAGATCCATATTCTGTACCTCCCTGTATTTGCCATGACATTCTAGTTGTATAGTACTGGAGTAGTGGCTGTGTAGCATTTAATTTTAAAAAGAAATGAGAAGAAAAGAAAAAGAAAAAAGAAAGAAAAAAAGGAAGGGAAGGGAAGGTAAGGGAAGGGAAGGGAAGGGAAGGGAAGGGAAGGGAAGGGAAGGGAAGGGCAAGAGAAGAGAAGAGAAGAGAAGAGAAGAGAAGAGAAGAGAAGAGAAGAGAAGAGAAGAGAAGAGAAAAGAAAAGAAAAGAAAAGAAAAGAAAAGAAAAGAAAAGAAAAGAAAAGAAAAGAAAAGAAATTGAACCATGAAGGTCACTAGTAGGAGTAGGGACCATGAGATGAGAAGACATTCCTCCCTCCTGGGCTGCTGGGATGCCCTATTCAAGGCGAAATCACTTTGGTGATTTCTCTATATACAGTCTACTTACTCTTCTTACAAAGTTCTTACAAAGTCTCTAACTCTTGCTCCATTGATACCAAAGTCCTCACTTGCATAACTATGTAACTTATACCAGAATGATTCACCAACGCTTCTGCTTCTCCATATCTTTGCCTGATGTGGTGGTTTGAATAAATTTGGCCCCCATAAACTCATGTGTTTGAATGCTTGTCCCATAAGGACTGGCATTATTAGTAGATAGGGCATTACTGGAGAAGGTGTAGGTTTGTTAGAGGAAGTTTGTCACGGTGGAGGCAGTGCTTTGAGGTCGTAAACAAGCTATGCCCAGTGTGAAATACATCCAGCCTTCTTCCACTTCCTTCAGAACAGAATGGAGAACTCTCAGGTCCTTCTCCAGTACTGTGTCTGATGATAATGGACTCTGAAACTGTAAAGGAGCCAAAATTAAATGTTTTCTTTTGTAACAGTTGCCTTGGTTATGGTGTCTCTTCACAGCAATAAAATTCTAAGACACCTAAATTCTCTTTTATTAGATATTTTCTTAATTTGCATTTCAAATGCTATCCCAAAAGTTCCCTATACCCTACCTCCTCCCTGCTCCCCCACCAACCACTCCCACTTTGTGGCCCTGGTGATCCCCTGTAGTGGGGAATATAAAGTTTGCAACACCAAGGGGCCTCTCTTCCCAATGATGGCCAACAAGGACATTTTCTGCTATATATGCAGTTAGAGACAGGAGCTCTGGGGGTTCTAGTTAGTTCATATTATTGTTCCTCTTATAAGGTTACAGACCCCTTCAGCTCCTTGGGGACTTTCTCTAGCTTATACATTGGGGGCCCTGTGTTCCATCCTATAGATGACTGTGAGCATCCACTTCTGTATATGCCAGGCACTGGCATAGCCTCATATGAGACAGCTATATCAGGGTCCCTTCAGCAAACTCTTGCGGTCCTATGCAATAGTGTCTGGGTCTGGAGGCTGATTATAGGATGGATCCCTGGGTAGGGTAGTCTCTGGATAGTCCATCCTTTCATGTTAGCCTCAAACTTTGTCTCTTTAACTCCTTTCATGGGTATTTAGTTCCCTATTCAAAGGAGGGATGAAGTATCCACACGTTGGTATTCCTTCTTCTTGATTTACTTGTGTTTTGCAAATTGTATCTTGGGTATTCTAAGATGCTGTGCTAATATTGACTTATCAGTCTGTGCATATCTAGTGAATTCTTTTGTGATTGGGTTACCTCACTAAGGATGATATCCTCCAGATACATCCATTTGCCCATGAATTTCATAAATTTATTGTTTTTAAGAGATGAGTAGTACTCCCTTGTGTAAATGTACCAATTTTACTGTATCCATTCCTCTGTTGAGGGACATCTGGGTTCTTTCCAGCTTCTGGCTATTATAAATAAGGCTGCTATGAACATAGTGCAGCATGTGTCCTTATCACCAGTTGGAATATCTTCTGGGTATATGCCAAGGAGAGGTATTGCTGGATCCTCAAGTAATACTATGTCCAATTTTCTGAGGAACCGCCAGAATAACTTCCAGAGTAGTTCTACAAGCTTGCAGTCCCACCAATGGAGTTCCTCTTTCTCCACATCCATGCCAGCATCTGCTGTCACCTGAATTTTTGATCTTAGCCATTCTGACTGGTGTGAGGTGGAATCTCAGGGTTGTTTTGATTTGCATTTTCCTGATGATTAAGGATGTGGAACATTTTTTCAGGTGGTTCTCACCCATTGGGTATTCCTCCATTGAAAAATATTTGTTTAGCTGTGTAAACAAAGATTTTTAATGGGGTTATTTGAATTTCTCGAGTCCAGCTTCTTGAGATATTTGTATATATTGGATATGAATCCCCTATCAGATTTAGGATTGGTAAAAATCCTTTCCCAATCTGTTGGTGGCTTTTTGTCTTATTGACAGTGTCTTTGCCTTAAAGAAGTTTTGCAACTTTATGAGGTCCCTTTGTCAATTCTTCATCTTACAGCACAAGCCATTGCTGTTCTGTTTAGGAATTTTTCCCCTGTGCCCATATCTTTGATGGTTTTTCCCACTTTCTCCTCTATAAATTTCATTGTCTCTGGTTTTATGTGGAGGTCTTAGATCCACTTAGACTTGAGCTTTGTACAAGGACATAACAATGGATCAATTTGCATTCTTCTACATGATAACCACCAGTTGTGCAAGCACCATTTGTTGAAAATGATATTTTCCGCTGGATGGTTTTTTGCTCCCTTGTCAAAGATCAAGTGACCATAAGTGTGTGGATTCATTTCTGGATCTTCAATTCTATTCCATTGATCTACCTGTCTGTTGCTGTACCAGTACCATGCAGTTTTTATCACAATTGCTCTATAGTACAGCTTAATGTCAGGCATGGTTATTCCACCAGAGGTTCTTTTATTGTTGAGAATAGTTTTTAATATTCTAGGTTTTTTATTATTCCAAATGAATTTGCAAATTTCCCTTTCTAACTCAATGACGAATTGAGTTGGAATTTTGATGGGGATTGCATTGAATCTGTAGATTGCTTTCAGCAGGGTAGCCATTTTGACTATATTAATCCTGCCAATCCATGAGCATGGGAGATCTTTCCAACTTCTTAGATCCTCTTCAATTTCTTTCTTCAGAGACTTGAAGTTCTTATCATACAGATCTTTCACTTCCTTAGTTAGAGTCACACCAAGGTATTTTATATTATTTGTGACTATTGTGAAGGGTATTGTTTCCCTAATTTCTTTCTCAGCCAACTTATCCTTTGTGTACAGAAAAGCTATTGATGTGTTTGAGTTAATTTTATATCCCGCTACTGCACTGAAGCTGTTTATCAGGTTTAGGAGTTCTCTGGTGGAAATTTTGGGGTCACTTATATATACTATCATATCATCTGCAAATAGTGATATTTGACTTCTTCCTTTCCAATTTGTATCCCCTTGATCTACTTTTGTTGTCAATTGCCCTGGCTAGTACTTCAACTACTATATTGAATAGGTAGGGAGAAAGTGGGCAGCCTTGTCTAGTCGCTGATTTTAGTGGGATTGCTTAGAGTTTCTCTCGTTTAGTTTGATGTTGACTATTGGTTTGCTGTACGTTGCTTTTATTATGTTTAGGTATGGGCCTTGAATTCCTGATCTTTCCAAGACCTTTACATGAAAGGGCGTTGGATTTTGTCAAATGCTTTCTCAGCATCTAACGAGATGATCATAAGGTTTTGTCTTTGAGTTTGTTTATATAGTGAATTACATTGATGGATTTCCATATATTAAACCATGCCCACAGCCCTGGGATGAAGCCTACTTGGTCATGATGAATGATTACTTTCATGTGTTCTTGGATTCAGTGTGCAAGGATTTTATTGCATATTTTTGCATTGATATCCATAAGGGAAATTGGTCTGAAGTTCTCTTTCTTTGTTGGATCTTTGTGTGGTTTAGGTATCAGAGTAATTGTGGCTTCATAGAATGAATTGGGTAGAGTACCTTCTGTTTCTATTTTGTGGAATAGTTTGAGGAGAGTTGGAATTAGGTCTTCTTTGAAGGTCTGATAGAACTCTGCACTAAACCCATCTGGTCCTGGGGGGTTTTTTGGTAGGGAGACTGTTGATGACTGCTTCTATTTCTTTGGGGGAAATGGGACTGTTTAGATTGTTAATCTGATCCTGGTTTAACTTTGGTACCTGGTGTCTATCTAGGAAGTTGTTCATTTCATCCAGGTTTTCCAGTTTAGTTGAGTATAGGCTTTTGTGGTAGGATCTCATGATGTTTTGGATTTCCTCAGGTTCCATTGTTATGTCTCCTTTTTCATTTCTGATTTTGTTAATTAAGAGACTGTCCCTGTGCCCTCTTGTTAGTCTGGGTAAGGGTTTATCTATCTTGTTGATTTTCTCAAAGAACCAGCTGCTGGTTGGGTTGATTCTTTGAATAGTTCTTTTTCTTTCCACTTGGTTGATTTGAGCCCTGAGTTTGATTATTTCCTGCAGTCTACTCCCCTTGGGTGAATTTGCTTCCTTTAGTTCTAGAGCTTCTAAGTGTGCTGTCAGGCTGCTACTGTATTATCTCTCTAGGGTTTTGTTTGTTTGTTTGTTTGTTTGTTTGTTTTCTTTGTTTTGATGCACTCAGGGCTATGAGTTTTCCTCTTAGGACTGCCTTTATTGTGTCCCATAAATTTGGGTAGGTTGTGGCTTCATTTTCATTAAACTCTAAAAAGTCTTTCATTTCTTTCTTTATTTTATCCTTGATCAAGGAAAGATTGAGTAGAGTGTTGTTCAGTTTCCATGTGAATATTTCTTTCTATTATTTATGTTGTTATTGAAGATCAGCCTTAGTCCACGGTGATCTGTTAGGATGCATGGGATATTTTCAATATTTTTGTATCTGTGGAGGCCTGTTTTTTAACCAATTATATGGTCAATTTGGAGAAGGTACCATGAGGTGCTGAGAAGAAGGTATATCCCTTTGTTTTAGGATAAAATGTTCTGTAGATATCTATTAAATCCATTTGTTTCATAGCTTCTGTTAGTGTCCATGTGTCTCTGTTTAGTTTCTGTTTCCAGGATCTGTCCATTGGTGAGGGTGGAGTATTGAAATCTCCCACTATTATTGTGTGAGGTGCAATGTGTGCTCTGAGCTTTACTAAAGTTTCTTTCATGGATGTGGCTGTCCTTGTATTCGGAGCATAGATATTTAGAATTGAGTGTTCATCTTGGTTGATTTTACGTTTGATGAGTATGAAGTGCCCCTCCTTTCTTTAAGGACTTCTACCTCTTTAGCAGTGTTCTTCTGTATTTCTTTAAGTGAGTTATTAATGCCCTTCTTAAAGTCCTCTCTCAGCATCATGAGATTTGATTTTAAATCTGAGTCTTGCTTTTCGGGTGTGTTGCGGTATCCAGGACTGGCTGAGGTGGGAGTGCTGGGTTCTGAAGATGGTGAGTGGTCTTGGTTTCTGTTATTAAGATTCTTTCGTTTACCTTTTGCCATCTGGTAATCTCTGGAGTTAGTTGTTAATAGTTGTCTCTTGTTGGAGTTTGTTCATCCTGTGATTCTGTTAGCCTCTCTCAACAGTCCTGGGAGTCCAGCTCTCTCCTGAGTCTCAGTGGTCAGAGTCATCTCTGCAGGCAAGCTCTCCTCTTGCAGGGAAGGTACACAGAGGTCTGGTGTTCAGACCTGCATCCTGGCTGAAGATGAAGGCCCAATACAGGGCCTGTCCCAGAAGATGTGTTGCCTCGGCAGTCTAGCTCTCACCTGTTCAGACTGGTCTCTGAGGGACCAGTGACACAAGGTGGCTCCCTCATCTACTTCTGCAGGCAGAGTCCTCCCAGGCCAGCGGACACCTCTCCTCTGGCGGGGAAGGTGCCTGGATGTCTGGAGCCCAAAAAGGGGTCTGTCCCAGAAGCTGTGTTGCTTCTGCAGTTTGCTCACTCACCCTTCCCAGTCCATGAGCTGGCGTGCGCAGACTGGTCTCTGAGGGATTCGGGACCCAAGATGACACCTGAATTCTTATATTTGTCCCAATATTAAACTATATTTAATTACCCCTTGCGGATCTGCATTCATTTTTCTGATAGAACCTTATATGTCAGTATCATAGTAGATCCCAAAAAAGTGAGAAGGTGTTACTGGGTTATTCTCTATTCTTTACAAATGCATAAGTATCTTTCTGGTCAAGAAAGAGAGATGTAGAACCAGATGCTCAGAATTCTGGTGCACTTATGAAACTGAGTGGAAAGTAATAAGAATGAAATGCAAATGGTAGAAAAGCTGGGAGAGCTGAGGTTCCTTCTGCTGCTTGAGAAATAAGGTGGCTTGGTGATAGAAGAGAGCTTTTATTAATATTTTACTTTTTTAAACCTTAAATGACACAGCAGTGAACATCCTCCACCTTTTAATGCATATATTTGGAAAATAAATCGAAGACCCCTGGATATTTTCTACAACTGAAAAAATGTCAGTGGGTCTGAGTATAAAACATAAAAATGTTACAGCATCAACTCTGTCTTCAACACCTATCTTCTTATATTGTGAAGAAAGAAATTGTGACAGGGGTATAGAATGCAAGGTATTTGTACAATATACAAGAGAGTTTTAAGTGCCCTTGTTAACTAGCACAGTGCTACCTCCCTTCATGCAATTGAATACAGCAAACTGAGATGCTAGCAATGCATGCACAGAAATAAGGTAAGTTCTTCAAATGAAAAATTGAAAAACCTTGCCTGATTAACTCTTGAAGATCTTGAGCCCATGAACTGAATGTGTATATTATGTTCCTTTTTGTCAGTATGAAACACAGAAGGTTGAGTTTTAAAATGTTGGCTTGTTAAGTAGGACTGCACTAGCCTTCTGACCTCATCCACATCACAATTGAGTGTTCCAAGCCAACATGCTGGCACACACTTGTAATCTCAGCAATAGGGAGACTGAAGGAAGGAGAGTGCTGTGAATTCTAGTCCAGCTTAGGATACATAATGAATACCAGGCTCCATTTTAAAATTATGGTCTGGAAGGAAGGAAGGAAGGAAGGAAGGAAGGAAGGAAGGAAGGAAGGAAGGAAGGAAGGAAGGAAGGAAGGAAGGGTGCAAGAGGAGTGATAGAACCATGGAGTGGCATTCTGAAAGCTTATTTAATGACTCAAAAGAACAACCTGAAACTTCATGGCTATGGATTACAGAATGCAACATATGCACTTGACATGAAAATATAACATTAATTGTACAATGTGTGAACAATATAGAAATCGATGTAGCTCTTAGTATTACTACTATCATTTCAGTTGATAAATATTTTTATCCCAAGCCTTCATCTTTAGGAATTGGACACCTCCAAGAACATTAAAGAATGTATATTCCAGCCTCACAAGTGCTGGGATAAAAGGCGTGCTCCACCACAACCGGCTTCAGTCTAGAGAAATATTCAGCGACCATGGCCATGAGATTATTCATCACATTCAACCTAGAGGCAGAGAAGAAAGTCATTGGATTAGCTCATGCAAAGTGTTTGTACACTTGAAGCCAGGATATGTGAAATAAGAAATATCTGAACCACATTGAAAACACTGAGGAGATTCTTCATATTTTATTCCTGATATTTCTAAGTAGTGACACTAATTCCATGGATAAAGGAGGACCCACAAAAGAAGAAGAAATGAATGTTCCTTTTTGTCTTTGATTACATGAAATTCACAATACTCAAAATACCCATTTGTACAGATGTCCTTACAGTCTTCAATGCTGAGGATCAAACCTAGGACCTAGCTCCCGGGAATCAAATGCTTTGCCCTTGAGATGCATCCTCTGTCTTTAATCTGTTTCTTAAAAGGTCCAAATTTTATATACTTGTGCAGAGAGGAATCAACAGCATTTGTTTCTATAGAGCACACTCCTTTCTCATTTCGATAAAGACTTTAAGAATATTTAGTTTGCTATCTTTTTAAAGTTTCCTTCATGTAAACAATTTCATATTCAGGTTTGTTTTATTTGAATAAATTCATCTGTTTCTTGAAAAAGAAAAACAAATACAAAAATCAAACAATTGACTTCTCTGCATGGAATTTCTCAGTTCCTATAATAGAAAGCAGTCAGCCCTCTCTCCTGACTTCAATTTCTAGCCTTTCTCCCTTTGTTCACTCTGTGTCCCATTGATCTTACAATTCTTATAGATGCTAAGTTCATTTCCAGCAAGTGTCTCAATCAGAAAACCTGAACATAGGACTTCTCAGAGTGTTATCATTTACATCCCATGGACAATGTTCAAATCTTGCCCCTTTTGGTGGCATTTTGTAAACATCTAAAGTCTGCATGCTTCACTCACCCAGACCTCTCTGCTCCTCCTGTCAGCCCAGTACTCATGAATTGGAAGGGTGCAGTAATTGGAAGGGTACAATAGTTATTCACTTGCTGACTCCCTTTGAAGTCCACCTTCCTCATGTGAACTTAAGCTCTGGAAATGTAGAACTTTATTAATTTTTATGCTCTGAGCTCTTAGAACAGTGTCTGACACTTCACAGACATGGGAATATTAATAAACCATTTTACTATCTTGAAAGGTTCACTGAGACTTTCCATAACTGTGATTTGACATTAATTCTTTGCCGAACCTTTCTCCTCATGTGCAAAACTGAGAAAATTTATATAGCTGCCATAACTGATTATACTTAGTATGTCTATACTAGGAGGATCTTTAAGAAGTTTTAAGATGGGTCTTGCGGATCAGGTCTGTAGGTGGATTGCAACTACTCAGGTAAGGAAGGCCAGCTTGCACTGCAGACTGATTGCAAGGCCAGTCTGGCCAACTCAGCACCCTATCTCAAGACACATAAAAGGAAGGATGGATATACAGTGCAGAGTCAGGATATTCAACCAAGATGCCATACAACAGGTTCAATTTCCTTTACTGCAAAAAGAGGGGGGAAAAAGGTTTTAAAGGAAAACTAAACAAATACAATTAAAATTGATCCCATTAGCTATGTGCTGATATGTAATGAAGCATATACAATCAACTTCAATCTCAATAGGAATTCAATAAGTAAGACATAACTACAACACTGAAGAGAAGAGGTATCGGTATCATAAGCTTATCATGGAGTCATATTTACAGCAAAAAAAAAAAAAAAAAAAAAGTAAGTCCAGTTCTGGAAAGTCATCCATCCTCTTCTCAGCTGAATTTCAGAGCCTCTCCACTATTGCTGTGCTTGAGACAAAGACACTGGGAGTTAACCTGCTTGCTTCTGGAACAACAGTCTCACAATTTCATTCTAGCCTCTATGCCTTTATTCCCCCACAATATTCCAAGAACAGAGATTTCTATTTCACTGCAGGCATGAAAGCATCATTATAACTAGACTTTTTTCCATTCCATATAAGCTTTCTAAGCATGTAAAAGATATACATTATAATACAACTCTTCTTCATCCATATCTGCTGGCATATTCTGCTACTTGCTGAGGGAAAAAGTCTTCAATTAAAATTTCCTACTCAGAGCCAAGATGTCCATTTCCATGTATAAGCCTGTGTCCCTGGCCATTCTCCCCAGTGCCCTCAACTGTCTCCGGAGACCTGAAAGGTGCAAGTCCAGTGCTCAACCATAACGGCCTAGTTTAAATGCCAGTATCTCCTTCAGGACAAGGACCAAAATCACAAACACACAATGAATATACTGTCTTGACTTGTTGGATCTATGCAAGATCAGCAAATGTTTATCCTAATGTCAAACCCACTCCCAAGAACTCACTTAGGGCATTTGGGCCTCTCATCTTCTGGTATGTTTTCAAAACAGACATGGACAGAACAGACTTTTCTGGGAAAGAAAATTGGACCAAACATTTAACCTCTCCTATTAAGTTTGACAAGAATAACTATTCTCACATAAATAAATCTACTAATCACTACAAATATAAAAGTTGCTACTCAAGAAAACCATTTCCCATTTAATGTGGCCTAAATTTTTAGCATTATTGGAACAGTATTCTTTTTATTGAAAAAAATTCATTTTTTGTCAGCATTCAGATCATTCTAGAGTTACTAAGTGATGACCATGCATGTAATATTTGTATGTACTTTCATCGACCAAGTAGCTGTATCATATAAAGTCACACTATCTCTGCATATGACTAGATTTATACAGAAAATAATTACAAAAGAATTAGAATGTTTCTGCCCATAAGATTGTCTAATTAGTTGGAGAAAATGGAAAGGTGGAGGGAAAGCAACTGAAGGTTCATGCTGATTTCCATAGCCGTGTGGAAGAACTTGGAGCAGGGGAGGAAATCAGCTAATACTTTTGAAAACCTTCACACCAGGAGAAAAGCTTGAACTGTGACTAGAAAGTACATCTGGGAGAAACGCATAAAGATATCCAGGCAGACATAAAACCAAACACAAAAGTTGACAGATTCAAAAGAGAAAAGCAGAAAGATGCCATGTGCTGGAATACTATGGGACTCAAAATTAGTGATCTGGAGCCAAACACTCGAAGGTCACAGATCACTGCCACCAGGTGAGACCCATCTGTGCCTAGATCATCAGAATGATGGCCTCATAGGATTATCATTAGCATTAAAAGGCCTTGTGTATGCAAACTCATAAAATAAAATTTGTTATATAGAAAATAGTCTGTAGTTACAGGACTCTTTGGGCAGAATGTGATTAACAGGATGCAAACATCCAAGAGGTCTACTCCCTTGAGTGTGAATGCTAAAATGAATGTTCACTTTCACAAACACAGCAGCTTCCCTTAAAGATGAAAGTGATCTACTACTCAGAGCCTCGTCAAGAACAAATGTGTTTAAAAATGAATCCAGTATCACTTTGAAATAAGATACATTCTAATCCTGTTCTCGTCCCCATCATGAATTTTGTAAGTCTGATAGGTTACATAATGTTTGTCTTCTTTAATATAAATTATGACTCTTACAGACTCTCAGGTTACCTTGGAAAACTTAATCCACAATTTTGCATCTCTGTTTTCTCTACTTCTTCAGATAGAAATTGATAGAGGGTAGAAATAGACATGTATTTAGCCTTCATATTAAAACAAAGGTGTCCCAGGGCCCAATGTTGACTACACTGTTGCAAACCACATGAGAAAAATTGATCAAACTAGAAATTAATATGCTACAAAATAATAGGGCAAGAAAAATCCCTGTACTGAATAAATTTATGTTTTCCACACTCTTTGTTTATACTTAATATTTGTGTCACATAACTTTGTTAGTTGTGTGTATGTTTAACAGATTAGGCTACTTAGGTTAATTGTAGTTTTATGAACCAATGCATAGAAACTCAAAGAAAGAAGAATGTTCGTGCATAATTGTACATTATAGCTCATTTTGAAAAAAAATTGCATTTTTATGTGAAAATAATGTTTTTTTATCAAAATGTAATTTATTTCTTATATTTAAACAAAATCTCTACCTTTGATAGTGTCCATTAGTACCCTGAAAATAAATTTATTTTCTGAGAAATTTGTAGAAGGGATTCATTTTCTGCTACTGAACAGTCCTAAAGCAGTTGCTGACAGTGGCTTTTTTTCTTCCAGAGACACTGCTCAGCAACCTCCTCCATTTTATTACTAAAAGAATCACTGTGGTGAAGAATGCTAAGGTCTAGACTGTGAGGCTCCACCTTCCCAGGATTACAAGCTGTTTTATCACCCAGGCCTTGACATTTGCTGCAGTAGAGCATTGTGAACAAGTCACTACATCAAACAGTGATCTAAGCCATCCCTGTTTTCTGTAAACATTTCTGTCTGGGTGTTGGGAGAAGACCCAAGGTGGGAAGCTGCCCCCCAAATGAATAATGAATTTCCCAATTCTGGAAAGAAAAACTCATTGTGTTTCCTTGGACTACAAATATTTCTTTTGTCCCTAAATTCAATGAGCAGAGGAAGTAATGGGATTTCTGTTGTCTGTTATTATTTACAATTCTCCTGAGGCATTTGAGTCCAGTTTGTGATCAACATGAGTAATTTAATGTTTTTCTAATCAAATGCCTTAATTCCACACACTAACTAGCCACAGCAAATATAAAGATGTGCAGTCAACTCACCAGTGTTTAACCCTCACCAAGCATTTAAAGCCCAGGCCCTGAGAATGTTATTACTGCTGAGACAAAGAATCGATGTGTTTACTTTCCTGAAGTAGAACTAAGTGACATTTTCTCTCTAGCCCATTTCTCCATTCTCTCCATCAATCAAAATTTCAAATGGCTCTCAGGATCTTCTCCGGAATAGTTATGAGCACAAAGCATCTGATTGTGAAACTGGCAGATTTCCCTCAATCCTAACCCATCAAATTATCATTGAGAGTTATAAAAATATGAATTAAGATTATTCCTATGAAAAAAATTTACTATGTCCTTTATTGGCTACAAGACTTGAAACAAAATATTCACTATTATACATCTCAGTTTCCTTACTAACAACTCAAAGTATTTCTTACAATGCTATGACTTTGACATTTGAAAACAATGTCAGACAATAAATATCCTGTTCACTAACATCAAAAAAGCTTAGCTCCCACAACATTCCCACAATTTACCCTGTCTTTTTCTATTTCTGAATTATTTTAGTTTGTGATAGCTACTCCACTTTGTGCTAAGCATCTACCTGGTAAGCACATGTCTCTGACTCAAGTTCCTGAAAGATAAGCTCCCAACAACCTTGACTCCTTGACCTTCACTCAGAAATGTACTTGTAGACTTGATCGTCTACTTGTTATGATATAACTAACTGCTGGTTTTGGCTTATGTAACCTGCTTATCATTTAAGGACAATTTTGAGGTCATGTTGACCATCTAATCATGGCAAATTTAATTAAAATAAACAGCTCTTGTGGTTTTCACCTTCAAAAGTCCTTCTTTCACCCACCTCTGGGCAGCACATCTCTGATTTTGGATGTTCTTAGAAATTTTTAATTCTCATTGCACTTATGTTTTATAACTTGAACAAATTTGTAACCTCTTTGATAGCAAACACTGAATTTTTATATTAGATAATGAACTCATTACAGAAGAACCAATGTAAATGACTAAAGATGTAGATGACATGTAGAAGGCTGACAGTCATTTGGAGAAGAATCTATAAAGCCCAATTATAAGCTATTGTCTAGAGGAAGAAATGAAAACTTATGTATACAAAGAGTATACATACAAAACAGGAAGAAGCTAGCCATGAAATACAGACACAGCACTACCCTCTCCCATGGTAAACAGATCATATCTAAAACAAAATCATCAGGGTGACAGAACATATTTTTTTTCCTTCCATTTTTTATTAGATATTTTCTTAATTTACATTTCAAATGCTATTCTGAAAGTCCCCTCTCCCCTTCCCCTTCCCTGCTCCCCTGTCCACCCACTCCTACTTCTTGGCCCTGGTGTTCCCCTGTATTGGGGCATATAAAGATTGCAGTACCAAGGGGCCTCTCTTCCCAATGATAACATATTTTAACAAAAGAGAATAAATTTATTCCTGATGAAATTTAAGAGTGAATACTAATACTGTTGATAGTGGACTGAGTCATATGAAGAGGTGTGAATGGGGAATGTCTCAAGGAAGATCATAATAAGAAAGACTTGGGACTGGAAGACATTTGTGAAAAATGTCCAATCTATGCTTTACCTTGAAATATTATCAGGTAATTTGAATATAAAAGATGTGAATATGAAATTTAGTCACTGTACTTTCTTGTTTAGTTAACTGATCTTCTTGACCTTTGCTTTCATTAATGCTATACTATATAAAATATCACTTTACCTACAGCAATTTCAGTGGACATAGATAAAAGAAGATATATATCAGTACTTTTTCCAACATATTATTATTTATTGATTATTTAGAAATTCACATCATAGATCCATATCACACATTGCAGTCTTCTCAGGTCCATCCCCCAACCTTTGTGACTAGGCCTCCTTCCCAACCCCCCAGGCAAAGGACACTGTCAATAAGATCAAAAGGCAACCAACAGATTGGGAAAAGGTCTTTACCAATCCTAAATCCAATAAGGGGCTAATATCCAATATATATATAAATAACTCAAGAAGATGGACTCCAGAAAACCAAATAACCGTATTTTTAAAAATGGGGTACAGAGCTAAACAAAGAATTCTCAACTGAGGAATACAGAATGGCTGAGAAGCACCTGGAAAAATGTTCAACATCCTTAATCATCAGGGAAATGCAAATCAAAACAACCCTGAGATTCCACCTCACACCAGTCAGAATGGTTAAGATCAAAATTTCAGGTGACAACAGATGCTGGTGATGATGTGGAGAAAGAGGAACACTCCTCCATTGCTGGTGGGACTGCAAGCTTGTGGAACCACTCTGGAAATCAGTTTTGTGGTTCCTCAGAAAATTGGACATAGTACTACCAGAAGATCCAGCAATACCTCTCCTGGGCATATACCCAGAAGATGTGACAACATGTAATAAGGACACATTGCTCCACTATGTTCATAACAGCCTTATTTATAATAGCCAGAAGCTGGAAAGAACCCAGATGTCCCTCAATAAAGGAATGGATACAGAAAATGTGGTTTATTTACACAATGGAGTACTACTCAGCTATTAAAAACAATGAATTTATGAAATTCTTAGACAAATGGATGGATCTAGAGGATATCATCTTGAGTGAGGTAAACCATTTGCAAAAGAAAACACGTGATATGTACTCACTGATAAGTGGATATTAGCCCAGAAGTTCAGAATCCTTCTTAGAAAGGGAAAAAATACCCATGGAAGGAGTTACAGAGACAAAGTTCAAAGCAGAGACTGAAGGAATGACCATCCAGAAACTGTCCCACTTGGGAATCCATCCCATAAACAACCACCAAACCCAGACACTATGGCAGATGCCAATAAGAGCCTGCTGATAAGAGCCTAATATAGCTTTCTCCTGAGGGCTTCTGCCAGTGCCTGGCAAATACAGAAGTGGATGCTCACATCATCCATTGGATGGAGCACAAGGTCCCAAATGAAGGAGCTAGAGAAAATACCCAAGGAGCTGAAGGGGTCTGAAGTCCCATAGGAGGAAAATCAATATGAACTAGCCAGTACCCCCAGAGCTCCTTGGAACAAAACCACCAATTAAAGAAAACACATGGTGGAACCTGTAGTTCTAGCTGTATATTTAGCAGAGGATGGCCTAGTCGATCATCAAAGGGAGGAGAGGCCCTAGGTCCTGTGAAGGTTTTATGCCCCAATATAGGAGAATGCCAGGACTGGGAATGGGTGTGAGTGGGTTGGGAGCAGGGGGAGTGGGAGGGGATAGGGGATTTTCAGAGAGGGAACTAAAAAGGGAGATAACATTTGAAATGTAAATAAAGAAAATATCTAATTTAAAAATCTAGGGAGAAATAAGGAAAGAAAGGAAGGAAGGAAGGAAGGAAGGAAGGAAGGAAGGAAGGAAGGAAGGAAGGAAGGAAGGAAGGAAGAAAGAAAGGAAGGAAGAAAGGAAGAAAGGAAGAAAGAGAAAAAAAACAAGTCCCATTTGCGTTGCCAGTGCTCACTGGAGCATGGTCAAACACCCAGTGGCCAGCCCCTTAAAGAAAACTGAGTTCTTCCTCATCCACACCCCTGCCAGAAGCCATCCGTTTTGGAGAGCTATACTTCAGCATCCTTATCACAATTTTTAAAAGTTCTCTTTGATTGTTTCCTGTCTAAGTTGTTACTTTTGCAGAGATGGGGAGATAGGGGTTGTCACAGAAGCCTGTGTTATATTGTAATGTTAATATTCTTTTGTGTTTAAATGCTTCATTCTATAAGGCTTCTTATTTTTAAGCCAAAGTAATCCATGGACTTTAGAAGGTGTAGATTATTAACACAAAATAATAAAGGCATGCAATTAATGTCAACTTCCAAAAAATTAATTCTTCAAAATATGAAAATGTTGAAATCATAGTATTGTTTAGTCAGTCATATAGTTCTTAAAGTTTGAAAGTTCTCTCTATATCAAAATCTACATCAGTGAAAATTTTAGGTTAAACATTAACAAAGAATACCAGAAATTAGTATAAGGTGAGGTCCTATCAGATGGGAGAGAAAATGGAAGAGGCAGAAAAATGTGAGAGATTAAGGAAATGAACTTGAATATGAGAAATTTGACAGAGAGAACTCAAATGTGTGTCTTTATCTCAGCATCAGCTAAGAGGGCTGAGGGTGGTGTGGACCCTCTTCCACTGTCTTCTGTGCTCACCAGTCTTAGAAAAACAAATCTAAAAGATTTTGCCCATAAACATGAACATATGATAAATTAATTGCATGCCTAAGGTCTCTTTTGTAATAAAGAGTAACCTATAAAGTATTGGGATGCTGAGAAGATCTGATACAGCTGTGGGGTGCATCCTGGAAAACATGACTCCAGCATCACAGGAACAGTGACTAAAGAAAGACAAAATGTGTTCCATCCTGCTGGCAGTGATACAATATACCAGTGGGATACAACAGAACTTGGCTGGCTGTAGCATGGGGATATGTCCTCTATAGTAACCAGGCTTGAAATATCTGTACAGTTCACTCCATGAAGATATCTAGTCTTCGGTGTTCCTAGAGCTATCTTTGCAAAACTATTCTAAGAATAGGAATGAGCTTGAAAATGAGTCTGGTCTTTGAATGAAATGAGAACTTCAAAGTGACTGAAGGCATCACAATTTGCCTCTTTTATATCTAACCAATCTGCCTTTGCAATTTACCAGTGAGGTTATTTTTATCCTGTATGCACAAGTAAAAATACAATCTCTGTGGCTGGGATATATTGTATGAGAGAAAAATCTATTTTCTCTTTCTTAAAATGTTACGTATTCATATGTTTATGGAATGACTCAGTGGAAAAAGGAGTTTGGTGCTCTAGCATGAAGGCCTAAGGACATATCTTCAAAATCCAAGCTTTGTGTGGCTAAGTACACCTGTATCTCCACCCATGTGTAAGGTGGACAAGGGAAGACAGCTGAGAGTTATGTACCATCAGTCTAGCTCCACATTCAATGAAAGAGGCTGTATCGGGAGTGTATGAGACAGAGGGACAGAGAAGGACAACCAATGTCCTTCTCTTGTCTTTATGTGACTTGCGTTTATATACACACAGACACATACAATCACAGAGAGAGGAGGGATTATTTACTCTTTTTCAATTGTTATTGTGGATTTGGTGACATTATTAAACATTCAAACATACTTCAAACAGGAACAATATCACAGTAAAAACCAATAAATGCAGAGAAGCATCAAGATTTTAGAAAAGAGTCAGAAACTGCCTGACAGCTGAACTACCCCACTTCTTTTTGGTTCCCAAAGAACCATTCCACTACAGCCAATGCCTGTCCCACCTCACCACTGTCCCCTGCAATGTGGTGGTGTACAGCCCCTCTCCCAGGCCCCAAATCAGGTAGACTCCCACTTCCCAGGTGCAGAAAATACCTGTCATAAAAACAGATGAGTGACCCACCTGCCAGCTGAACTGTCCCACTCCCTAGGTTCAGCCCAAAGACCCATTCCACTATGCCCCCTTCTCACCCCACTGCTCATCCCACAACTAGACACCCAGAGACAATGGTGAGGTAGGAGAGGGGTTGACTGCAGTGGAATGAGCCTTTGGGAATCAAATCTATGAATGGGGCAGTTCAGCTGTCAGGCAGGTCACTCGCTTGTTCTTCTGACTCTCTTCTTAAATCTTGATGCTTGTCTGCATTGCTCAGGTGCCAGCCACACCAGTCAGAACATGTGACTGACCCACCAGCCAGCTGAACTGCCCCACCTTCTAGAATCAGTTCCCAAAGACCCATTCCACTGTTCCTTCTGTCCCACCTCACCTCTATTTCCTCCTGCTGCTGTGCCTCAGGTGGATTTCTGCTGCTCAGGAGCAGAGCACTCTAGTCAGGAGAACTGGTGAAGGTCACAACAGGTATAGGTATTTTTGAAGAACAGGTATAGGCCAACCAAGCCAGAAAACAGATAGGTGAACTAAGAAATTCCCTGATAGGTCAGACATCATACTGGACTCCAGAACCTCAGGTAGGCGCCCACCAGTGGACTAATTCCACTCAGTATACCCAATCCCCACTCCTCTCCTAGTCACCTTGTCCCGTCCCACCCCAACTTGGGCAGAGAATTCCGGCTGCATCAAAGGCTAAGTTAGCCTCCAGAAATCCAACCCCCAATTTAGACAGAAATTCCCTACTGGATCAGAAGTCGTGCCAGCTGCCAGAAATCCAGGCCACAAAGATCAGAAGACAAAAGAGGAAAATACAGGAAATGAAAGAGACAATCTCAGGCATTGCAGATACAATAGAAGCAGATTCATCAGTCAAAGAAAATGTAAAATCAGAAAAATTCCTTTAAAAAAAAAATCATCCAGGAAATCAGGGATGCTATGAAAAGACCAAACCTAAGAATAATAGGAATAGAAGAAGAAGAATCTCAGGTCAAAAACCCAGAAATTATATTTTACAAAATCACAGAAGAAAATTTTCCTAATATAGGGAAAGACATGTATATAAAGGTACAAGTTTACAGAACACCAAGTAGATTGAACACCAGAAAAGCAAAGCCCGGCAGTACATAATAATCAAAAAACTAAATGTTCAGAACAAAGAAAGAATATTAAAATCTTCAAAGGTAAAAGGCCTAGTACCATATAAAGGCAGATCATTAGAATTACTCCAACTTCTCAGCAGAGCCTCTAAAAGCCAAAAATACCTGGACAGATATCTTGCATACCTTAAAATAACACTGATGCCAGTCCAGACTACAATATCCAGCAAAACTCTCTCATCATAGATGTAGAAAACAAGATATTTTATGACAAAGTCAAATTTAAGCAATATCTATCCACAAATCCAACCTACAGAACATACTAGAAGTAAAATTCCAACCCAAGGAGGTTAACTACACCCATAAAAACACAGGCAATACATAATTGCTCACCAGCAAAACCCAAAGAAGGAAAAAACACACACACATACACACACATGCATACACTATTACTACTGCTGCTGCTTCTACTGCTGCTGCTGCTTCTATTGCTGCTGCTGCTATTACTACTACTGCTACTACTAACAACAACAACAACAAATAACAGGAATTAATACCTCTCAATATCAATGGACTCAGTCCCCCCCCCCAATAAAAAGACACAAGCTAACAGAATGGATGGAAAAACAGGATCCATCCTTCTACTACAAACAAGAAACACACCTCAACATCAAAGATAAACTTTACCTCAGAGTAAAGGATGCAGGGTGGAGTGAGAGTTTCCAAGCAAACAGACCCAAGAAGTAAGCTGGTATAGCTATTCTCATACTTAACAAAATAGACTTCAAGCCAAAATTAAGAAAGAGAAATGGAGAACATTTCATACTCATCAAAGAAAAACATCTATGCCCCAAACACAAAGCCACACACATTTGTAAAAGAAACTTTAGTAAAGCTTAAATCAGACATTGACCTTTACACATTAATAGTGAGAGACTTCAATACATCACTCTCACCAATAGATATGTCATCCACACAAAAAGTAAACAGAAATAAAGGAGATAAAAGATGTTATGACTCAAATAGACCTAATAAATATCTACAGAACATTTCATCCAAGCACAAAAGAATACATCTTTTTCTCAGCACCTGACAAAAATTTCTCTAAAGTTGACCACATACTGGATCACAAAGCGAGTCTCAACAGATAAAAGAAAATTGACATAACCTCTTGCATCCTGTCAGAAAACCAGAGATTAAAGCTGGATTTCAACAACAGAAGCAGCAAAAAGCCAACAAACTCATAGGAACTGAAAATTTCCCTGTAGGGAGGAAATTAAAGACTTTCTAGACTTCAATAAAAATGAATGCATACCATAACCAACATTATGGTTAGCACAATGAAAACAGTGCTAAGAAGAAATTTCATAGCAGTAAATGCCTTCATAAAGAAATTGGAGATATCTCAAACTAGCAACTTAACAGCACACCCGAAATCTCTAGAACAAAAAGAAGCAAACACATTCAAGAGGAGTGTAATCAAACTCAGGGCTGAAATCAAATAAGTAGAAACAAAGAGAACAATGCAAAGAATTGATGAAACAAAGAGTTGATTTTTGAGAAAATCAATAAGATAGGCAGACCCTTATCAAAACTAGTTAAAAGGTAGATAGGCAATATTCAAATTAATAAAATCAGAAGCAAAAGGAAACATGACAATGGTCACTCATGAAACCCAACAAATCTTTAATACTTCAAAAACCTGTGTTCCACGAAATTGGAAAACCTGAAAGAAATGTACAATTTTCTCAACAGATTACACTTATCAAAGTTAAATCAAGATCAGATAAATAATGTAAATAGACCTATAGCCCTAATGAAATTGAAACAGCCATTAAAAGTCTCACAACTAAATAAAAAAGCCCAGGACCAGGTGGCTTTAGAATACAATTCTACCAGACTTTCAAAAAGAGCTAATACCAATACTTCTAAAATTACTCCACAAAATAGAAACAGAAGAAACATTGCCAAATTCATTTTATGAGACCACAATCACCATGATACCCAACCCACACAAAGATTCAACAAAGAGAATTACAGACCAATTTTCCTCATGAACATTGTAGCAAAATTACTTAATAAAGTACTCAAAAACTGAATCCAAGAAGACATAAAAAAGATCATCCACCATGATCATCCCAGAGATTCAAGGATAGTTCATCATATGAAAATCTGTCAATATAATCTGCCATATAAACAACCTGAAAGAAAAAAAAAAACACATGATCATCTCATTAGATAGTAAAAAATGCTTTGACAAAATCTAACACCCTTTCATGATAAAAGTCTTGGAGAGATCAGGGATACAAGGAATATAAATGAATATAGAAAAAGCAATATACAGCAAGCCTCTAGCCAATATCAAATGAAATGGAGAGAAACTTAAAATAATTCTACTAAAATCAGGCACAAGAAAAGGCTGCCAACTCTCTCCCTATATAGATTCAACATAATACTTGAAGTTCCAGCCAGAGCAATAGGCAACTAAAGGAGATCAAGGGATACAAATTGGAAAGGAAGTCAAGGTATCGCTATTTGTATTTGATATGATAGTATACAAAAGTGACCCAAAAAAATGCTGCCAGTGAACTTCTACATCTAAAAAACAATTCAGCAAAGTGGCTGGATACAAGGTTAACTCAAAAAGGAAGGAAGGGAGGAAGGGAGGAAGGAAGGGAGGGAGGGAGGGAGGGAGGGAGGGAGGGAGGGAGGAAGGAGAGAGAAAGTGAGAGAGAGAGAGAGAGAGAGAGAGAGAGAGAATCAGGGAAACAACACCCTTCGAAATAGCCACAAATAGTATAAAATGTCTTGGAGTAACTCTAACAAAGCAAGTGAAAGACCTGTATAACAAAACTATAAGTCTTTGAAGTAGAAAATTGAAGATATCAGAAGATGGAAAGATCTTCCATGCTCATGGATTAGTAGGATTAACATAGTAAAAAATGACCATCCTACTAAAAAATATCTACAAATTCAATGCAATTCCCATCAAAATCCAACACAACTCTTTACATACCTTGAAAGAACAATGTTTAACTTCCTGTGGAAAACAAAAAACTCAGGATAGCTAAAAATAAATAAATAAATATTCTACAATAAAATATAATAAAAGAACTTCTGATTTCAAGTTGTACTGACAAGTGGGAGTAATAAAAATTGCATGGTATTGACAAAAATGTGCAGATCAAGCTGGGCGGTGGTGGCGCACACCTTTAATCCCAGCACTTGGGAGGCAGAGGCAGGCAGATTTCTAAGTTAAAGGCCAGCCTGGTCCACAAAGTTAGTTCCAGGACAGCTGGGGCTATACAGAGAAACCCTGTCTCGAAAAACAAGAACAAAACAACAAAAACATGCAGATCAATAAAATTAAATCAAAGATCCAAATAGTTGTAAATCTACATACCCATGGACAGATGATTTTTTATACAGTGGGTGGGGGGAGACCATCTTCAACAAATGGTGCTTATCTAACTGGATGTTGGTATGTAGAAGAATTCAAATAGATCCATATTTATCACCCTGCACAAAACTCACTTCTGACTGTATCAAAGGCCTCAACCTAAAACCAGATACACTAAATCTAACAGAAGAGGAAGTGGATAATAACCTTGAATGCATTGGACAGAAGACAACTTCCTGAACAGAACAGCAGTAGCACAGGCAATAAGATAAAAATTTAATAAATGGGACCTCATGAAACTGAAAAGATTCTGTAAGGCAAAAAATGCTGTCAACAGGACAAAACTGCAGCCTCAAGAATGGCGAAAGACCAAAACCTAGAATACCCAAGATACAATCTCCAAAACACAAGAAAATCAAGAAAGACCAATGCGTGGATACTTCATTCCTCCCTATAATAGGGATTAAAATATGCATGGAAGGAGGTGCAGAGACAAAGTTTGGAGCTAAACGAAAGGATGGACCATCCAGAGAATGCCCCACCCGGGCGGTCCAACACATAATCAGCCACCAAATGCAGACACTACTGCACACACCATCAGGATATTGCTGAAGGGACCCTGATATAGCTGTCTCCTGGCAGGCTTTGACAGTCCCTGACAAATACATAACCTCACAACCATCTATAAGGCAGAACACAGGGTCCCCAATGTAGGAGCTAGAGAGTACCCAAGAGCTGTAGAGGTCTGCGACCCTAAAGATGGAACAACAATATGAACTAATCAGAACCCCCAGAGCTCATGTCTCTAGCTGCATATGTATTAGAAGATGGCCTAGTTGGCCATTATTCGGGAGGAAAGGCCCCTAGTCTAGCAATGTTTATATGCCCCACAGGGGAATGCCAGGGCCAAATAGTGGGAGGGGGAGGGGAGGGGAGCAGGGTGGGGGGTGGGTATCGGGGACTTTTGGGATAACACTTGAAATGTAAATGAAGAATTTCTCTAATAAAAACAAAAGAAATTTAAAAAAAAAAGAATGGGGAAAGACTTTTTTTACCAACTCCACAACTGACAGAGAGCTAATATCCAAAATATATAAAGGACTTGAGAAACTAGACATCACAAACTAAATAAGTTAATTAAAACTGGAGTACAGAACTAAACAGAAAATTCTCAATAGAGGAATCTCAAATGGCTAAGAATCATTTCAAGAAATGTTCAACATCCTTAGCCATCAGGGAAATGCTAATCAAAATGACTTTGAGAATCCATCTTATACTATCAGAACAGCTAAGATCAAAAGCACAAACGGCAGCATATGCTGGTGAGGGTGTAACAGAAGGAACCGTTGCTGGTGAGAGCACAAACTTGTACAGCCACTTTGGAAATCAGTATGACAGTTTATCAGATCATTGGAAATCAATCTACCTCAAGACCCAAGTATACCACTCCTGGGCCTAAAGGATGTTCCATCCCACCCTAAGGACACTTGTTCAGTTATATTCATAGAACCTTTATTCAAATAGTGTAGATGTCCCTCAACTAAATAATGGATAAAGAAAATCATTCTCAGTGAGGTAACCCAGACTGAGAAAGATAAACGTGGTATGGTATGTATTCACTGATAAGTGGATATTATCTGTAAAGTAAAAGACAATCATGTTACAATGCACAGACCCAGAGAGGCTAAGTAACAAGGAGTGGTTAAGGGAAGATACAAGGATTTCCCTAAGAAGGGGATATAGAATAGATTTCAATAGTAAACTCAGGTCCTGGGAGGGTTTGGGAACAGGAGGGATCAGGTTGGAGGGAGGGAGATAAATACTGGGGGGAAAAAACCTGCAACTGGGAGAGTTCAGGGGTGATGAAGAATCCTAGTGCAATGGAAACTCCATGGAATCTATTAGAGTAACTCTAGCAAGGACCCCTAGTAATGGAGAACAAGGAGCCTGAACCGACCATCTTCCGTAATCAGTTAGAACCTCAAGTGGAAGGACTGGGACACCAACCAAGCCACA
This sequence comes from Mus minutoides, assembly GCA_902729485.2. NCBI lineage: Eukaryota > Metazoa > Chordata > Mammalia > Rodentia > Muridae > Mus > Mus minutoides. The sequence goes on from LR751029.1 coordinate 47,856, forward strand.
AAACCTTTGACCTACATTTATTCTACCTACAGAATGTTCTGGGACCCTAGTCTAATAGAATCTTCATCAGGGAGACTTCTTCACTCAGCAACTGATGGGAGCAAATGCAGAGTCCCACAGCCAAACATTAGGCATAGCTTGTTGAGTCCTGCAAAAGAGGAAGAGGAAGGACTGGAGAAACCTGAGGAGTCAGGGAAACAGGACAATAACAGAGCCCTGCGCTCAGTAAATCAACTGACCTAGAGAGAGAGAGAGAGAGAGAGAGAGAGAGAGAGAGAGAGAGAGAGATAACGTTATGGTATTCCTAAGAGTGGAAACCAGCTGTCTCTGACTCTTTTGCCTCCATGTGGGACCTTTCTCCTCCTACTGAGTTGCCACGCCCAGCTTTGATAAGATATGTGCCTGGTCTTACTGTAGCTTGTTATGCCATGTTTGGTTGATTTCCCTAGGAGGCCTGCTCTTTTCTGAGGGGAGGAGGAATGTAGATCTAGAGGGAAAGAGAGGTAGGGTGGAGAGACTAGGGGAAGGGGCAGGGGCCGGGGGAAGCTGCAGTCAGGATGCAATATATGAAAGAATAAAATGAAATTAAAAATATTTGAGATAGCCGGGCATTGGTGGCACACGCCTTTAATCCCAGCACTCGGGAAGCAGAGGCAGGCAGTTTTCTTAGTTCAAGGCCAGCCTGGTCTACAAAGTGAGTTCCAGGACAGCCAGGGCTATACAGAGAAACCCTGTCTTGAACCCCCCCCCAAATATATATATTTGAGACAAGATTTTTAAGGAATTTAACACTAAAGAAAAAGAAAATAATATTGAGGCCAATGTTGATAAAAATTATGAAGTGCCAAGAGCTTGTGGGCTAAAACATAGCAATGGATCATGCAAAGCTGTGGGATAAAGTAGTTAATATTCAAATGTAATGGACATGTCTACAAGTCAGTTTGAAATATTTACTTTTATTGAATGGCAAGTTGAGAATCTTTAGATACGGTTGTGGAGAAGACATGGTGAGGAAAGACAAGTGTTATGTGATGGTTTTTAAATCTTCATTGTATTTCACTGTTAAATTTTATGTCGGAAAAAAATGCAGACCTCCAAGGAAAAACTCAGCTCGCATGAACAATGCTCTGTTCCTCATCTTTCTGTTGCCATGAAATATTCACTTAATTTTCAGAGCTCAAAGTTCTCTTTCATCTTTACCAAACAAGGATTTCAGAAGACTTGATATCTGAGAGTTCCAAGATTATAATATTTAAAACTTTTATTGTTATTTTTGTTTAGCCTACAAAGACAACTGGTTTCATAAACAGATAACAGAGTTCAGTAATGGTGTAAATATATTACAATCTCAAAATATAAAAGGAATTATTAAGTAACAGAAAGTTAAATGAGAAAAACAAAGAAAAATGCTTCTTACACTGGTTTTGTTTTTACATTTTCTTGAAACAAATTAAAGATATATATCTTTATATATATAATATATACCATATATATACATTATATATAATATGTCACAGAAAATATGATATATATACAATACATATCATAGAAAATATGATATATATATAACACATATCATAGAAAATATGATATATATAACACATATCATAGAAAATATGTAACTTTCAGCAATTTCACTTTGTAGCAAAAAATATATATAATGAGAGGCTACATAATTCTTTTTCTTGTTCGTTTTGATTTGATGTTCACATCTCCATTTTATGTCAGTTAGCAAAAGTCATGCCCTTCTGGCATGGGCAATACAGACAGGAAGCTGTGTCACTCTCATCCAGAAAGTGTCTGCTCAATCATGTCCATCATGCAGGAGGTCTCATCAATCCCCAAATGTTCACTGTCAGTTCTTGTCTCAGCAGCATTAATAAAGAAGTAATTGAGCAGACTAAGACTAGCCATTGGATCCCCTCTCCCTACCTGGACTGCCTCAGTGGGAGAGGGAACACTTAATCCTACTGAGTCTTATGTCCCAGGGTGGGGTGTTGCCCAGAGGGAATACTACATATTCTATGAGGAGAAGGGGAGGGGGCTATGAGAGGAGGGATTTGTGAGGGTAGGACTTGGGGTGGGAGTGGGGCTGCAATTGGGATGTAAAAAAAAATGAATAAATGAATGAATGAATGAATGAATGAATGAATGAACAAACAAACAAATGGAAAAAAGAAGTAACTGAGGAGCAATATATACCTGTTCATATGTTTCTACAGTGTATTCTCTCAAAGATTATGATCATTACAAATTTGTAAAATTACCTTGATTATCCAATAACTAACTTCTTAAACATTTTATTAAGTCAGGTAAGAACTGACTCTAATTATTGAACCATTGTTTCCCTGTATTCTGGAATGTTCAGGTGTCTGTGTTGACTAGAGAGGAAAAACTGAATGTACACCATAACCAAACTCTGAAGAGAAGTCAGTAAGTCTGAGAGAGACCAATGTATTTCTGGGCTTTACAATGCAAGGTAACCTAAGAGATGGACCTCAGTTGACTCATTATAGAGATGACAATGGGTGGAGACACTTAACTTGTACAACAAAAATGTTAATAATTATTATTTTCTTTAAAATATCTCATGCTAAGAGGAACACTCCTCCATTGCTGGTGGGACTGTAAGCTGGTACAACCACTCTGGAAGTCAGTCTGGTGGTTCCTCAGAAAATTGGACATAGTACTACCAGAAGATCCAGCAATACCTCTCCTGGGCATATACCCAGAAGATGTTCCAACTGGTAATAAGGACACATGCTCCACAATGTTCATAGCAGCCTTATTTATAATAGCCAGAAGCTGGAAAGAACCCAGGTATCACTCAACAGAGGAATGGGTACAGAAAATGTATATTTACACAATGGAGTACTACTCAGATATTAAAAACCATGAATTTATGAAATTCTTGGGCAAATGAATGTATATGGAAGATATCATCCTGAGTGAAGTAACCCAATCACAAAAGAAGTCACTAGATATGCACTCACTGATAAGTAGATATTAGCCCAGAATCTTAGAACACCCAAGATACAATTTGCAAAACACAAGAAAATTGAGAAGAAGGAAGACCAAAGTGTAGATACTTCATTCCTCCTTAGAATAGGGAACAAAATACCCATGAAAGGAGTTACAAAGACAAAGTTTGGAGCTAAGACGAAAGGATGGACCATCCATAGACTACCCCACCCGGGGGTTCATCCCATAATCAGCCACCAAACACAGACACTTGCATATGCCAGCAAGAGTTTGCTGAAGGGACCCTGATATAGCTATCTCAAGAGAAGCTATACCAGTGCCTGGCAAATACAGAAGTGGATGCTCACAGTCATCTATAGGATAAAACACAGAACCCCCAATGGAGAAGCTAGAGAAAGTACCCAAGGAGCTGAAGGGGGTCTGCAACCTTATAAGAGGAACAACAATATGACCTAACCAGAACCCCCAAAGCTCGTGTCTCTAGCTGCATATGTAGCAGAAGATGACCTAGTCAGCCATCATTGGGAAGAGAGGCTCCTTGGTATTGCAAACTTTATATGCCCCTATACAGGGGAATGCCAGGGCCAAGAAGTGGGAGTGGGTTGGTAGGGGAGCAGGGAGGAGGGAGGGTATAGGGAACTTTTGGGATAGCATTTGAAACATAAATGAAGAAAATATCTAAAAAAATCCAAAAAATCTCATGCTTTTGTTATAAATATGATTAATTTGGGAAAGATTAATAAGTTTTAAGAAATCATTTTCTATATTAAAACACTCACATTGGGTTCTATTGTCTTTCATCCCATTCACAATTGCCTCTCCTTCCACTCCTTCCTGTTCCCTCATACACACACACAACTCCCCTCCCCTCAGATCCACTCCTCCTCCTTCAGAAAAGATGAGGCCTCCCAAGGATATCAGCAGAACATAACTTTCTTTTTTTTTTTCATTTTTATTGGTTATTTTATTTATTTACATTTCAAATGTTATCTCCCTTCCCAATTTCCCCTCCACAATTCCCTACCCCCTCCCTCCTGCCCACCCACTCTTGCCTCAATGCCCTAGCATCCCCCTACCCTGGGTCATAGAGCCTCCTCAGGACCAAGGAGCTCCCCTCCCAGTGATGCCAGATAAGGCAATACTCTGCCACACATGCAGCTGGAGCTGTGGGTCTCCCATGTGTATTCTTTGGATGGTGATTTAGTCCCTGAGAGCTTTGAGGGGAGTCTGGTTGGTTGATATTGTTGTTCTTCCTGTAGGATTGCAAACCCCCTCAGCTGTATAATAACTTTCAATAAGACTAGGCACAAACGCTCATATCAAGGCAACCTAGTGGGAAGAAAAGGGTCCCAACAACAGGCAAAAAAGTCAGAGACACCCCTACTCCCACTGTTAGTAGTCCCAGAAAAACAAGTTAACAGCCAGAACATATTTACAGAGGAACTAGCACAGACCCATGCAGGTCCCATGATTGCTACTTCTCTGTGAGTTCCTATGAGCCCAACCTCATTGATTCGGTGAGCCTTGTTCTCCTGGTGTCCTTGAACCCTCTGGCTCCTACAAGTCATCACACACACACACACACACACACACACACACACATTCCTGTCTTCCAAAGGGTTCCCTGAGCTCCAAGGGAAGGAACCCAATGGAGGTCTCCAACTTGAGCTCTCTTCCTGCCTAATGTTTGGCTGTGGGTGTCTGCATCTGCTCCTATTAGCTGCATCTTGCTTGATCTTGTGAACCATTGGACTAATCAAAAAATTCTATTACTGTCATCTTTACCAATGCAAGTTGGTTTTTTTTTAATTTTGAAAGAAAATTTTTCAAAAATAGACAAAATATTTGAAATATTCAATGTCAACAAAGTTCTTCTGGCCACATCATTTTTTTTAACACTCATGAAATGAAATAGCTTTGCTTCTGTTCATTTTCCAAACATTTTCTTTTATTTTGAGGTCCCAATATCCTCCAATAAATGTCAATTAAATAAGAAGTCCTTTCAAGAGCAGTTGTTTAAGAAAGGCAAACATGTTTATGTAGTATAATGCAATGACTGCAGTCAGCACAGAAGTAGTATATAAATTTGTATATTATTGGTGCACCAAGATAGTCAGAGCAACCAAGGAAAAAACATGAAAATTTTGAAAATAGAATGATTCTAAGTTACAGAAAGGTATTGATATTTGTATACTTGTCCTTAGTTTGTTTTTTTTAATTACCCATTATTTTATAGTCATTTGAAATTTGAGGACTTTCTGTACTTTAATTTTTTTTCAGAAAGCTGGATATGATGTATGAAAGGATTGGCTCAAGACCCCTGTCTTAGTCAGGATTTCTATTCCAGCACAAACATCAGGACTAAGAAGCAGTTGGGGAGGAAAGGGTTTATTCAGCTTACATTTCCACATTGCTGTTCATCACCAAGGAAGTCAGGACTGGAACTCAAGCAGGTCAGGAAGCAGGAGCTGATGCAGAAGCCATGGAGGGATGTTCCTTACTGGCTGGCCTCCCCTGGCTTGCAGCCTGCTCTCTTATAGAACCAAGACTACCAGCCCAGAGATGGTCCCACCCACAAGGAGCCTCTCCCCCTTGATCACTAATTGAGAAAATGCCTTGCAGCTGAATCTTGTGGAGGCATTTCCCCAACTGAAACTCCTTTCTCTGCGATAACTCCAGCATGTGTCGAGTTGACACAAAACTAGCCAGTACAACACCTAAGACCAAGTTCTCAGTACAAAGGAGATTTATTTGCTCCAGAGAGATGGAAGATAGGGAAAAGGGACAAAAACAGAAGACAGATGAAGAGAAAGATGGGAAGAAAACAAAGGAGAGGAAGAGGGATATTTGTCCCTAGGTGACAAAAGACTGCCTCTGCAGTAAGGAGACAGATGTGGCACCTAGACAAATGGAAGTCTATAAAGGGAAAAGGGGAAACCCTGTGTTAGGATGGGGTATTTAATTGTAACTGGGAATGTTAATTAGAGCAGCCAAAGGGGTTTTTTTGATTGTTTGACTTTGATAACTGTGCCTTGGTAGTCAGCTTCAGAAGGAGGAAATGGATTAATAAGGGAATAAACTTTGTTGGCTAGCTTTAGGGATGTCATCTAATGTTTTTTAGCAAGGCAGAGGGAATGGAGAAGAGCGAGGCCTGTTAGAGCCACATTCTCTAGTGGGCTAGTGTCTCTTCAATAGAACTACAAATGTTAGCAAGGAAAGGATTCTTTATAAAGAGTTCTCTCTGATACCCATAGTGGTCCTTGTACCATTAAAAGCTACAAAGGAAGTTGAAGCTATACAAAGTTATGAAAATATGGCAATTAGAGGGCTGGTTTGTAATAAGTTAAGTTGTGCCCCCTCTAAAAATGTTCATATGTTGAAATATTAACTGTGGTATTAAAAAATACAACTGCACATGGAGACAATGTCTTTAAAATATAAGTAGAGGTAAGAAAATCTGCACAGGCAACAGATTCAATATGGCAAATACTCATATTATAGGTACCACCAAGTGCTTTGGTCAGATATGTAGCACAAAGCATATTATTATATAGTACCAAAATAAGTCAGACAGAGTCCCAGGTCTTAGAAGGTAGGAGGACTGTGAGCTGAATGCCAACCTGGTCTATACAGTAAGACTCTGTGTCAAAAAAATGTAGGTGTGTAATATATGTATATTCATATACAATCATAAAACTATGTTTCTATCCTTCATAAACAACAAAAAGATATCTTAATGGAGAATGACTTTCTTAATCAGAGGAAAATGCCATATCAGGAAAATGGTGGCATAGTGCTGGCTTTCATAGAAAAATACATTGGATTCTTGTTACAATCATTTATAAGAAAGCTGTCCTCATTTTACACTTTTACTGACTATAGAATTAAAGTGTGTCAGATATGACATAGTAGTCACTGATAAGCCTGGAAGTAGAGCTTTAATAATTCATTGTGATAAATATGTATTTGCTTTCATCAGAAATTTCCAAATCTGTACACAGTCAACATAATATCTATCCCATGCAGTGGCTGTCTGTATTATGCTACTTTGGTTCAGTATGTATTTTCACCTATATCTAAAATTTTGCAATTAACTATTGTACAATTACAATATTTGATTTAAAAGTAACAATTTTAGTAATTTCAATAATCTGCATAGATTATATGGATTAAGATTCAGTATACTACAATTTCATTTCTACTTAGAATCTTGATAAAAGATCCAGAGATTGGGGGTCCCTCAGCACTATCAGTATTCCTCTGCTATTTATCCATGTACTGTAACATTTTCTGCAATAAGACTAGGCTATCGGGGCTGGCGAGATGGCTCAGTGGTTAAGAGCGCCGACTGCTCTTCTAAACGTCCCGAGTTCAAATCCCAGCAACCACATGGTGGCTCACAACCATCCATAACGAAATCTGATGCCCTCTTCTGGAGTGTCTGAAGACATCTACAGTGTACTTACATATAATAAATAAATAAATCTTAAAAAAAAAAAAGACGGCTATCATAGTGGAAAACATATTTTAAAGAAACCATGTTCTCAGAAGAGGCCACTGTAAAAATGCATGTGCCACGTTTGCTTACACAATATCGACATTTATTTCTAACTTACATAATTGGATTGCTCCTGGCAGGCTGCTGATCAATATGATATCCATGGAGTCAGAAAAAGGCCAATCACTTAGAACAAGAGCATGAAATCCTTTTAAATTACTTTCTTTTAGTATCATGCACTATCTGATGCCTGTTTTGAATTAATCTGCATTTTTATGTCTTACTCTCTAATTGACTATTTCATCTTTAATGGGCAGGATATTGAACAACTGAGTGTACAAATTGCCATAATTATTTTTAAGACCAAAGCATATACTTAAATACTCTCAATTATGAGCTGATAAGTAAAGATATAGTTTATTCACAGCTTGAGACCCTAAGTCCCATCATTTGCAATTTGACTGTCTAATATAAAATGTGAGGCCTCTCAAGTCAATCCGATTTTCTCATAAGATGCATTGTACTAAGGCTTTTTATTACTTTGCCGACAAAATTAAAGACCTTAGTATATTTTTACAAAAAATTCTAAGAAGAAAATTTACCATGCCTAGCATACCAATTTTCTAATTCCAAAAGGAAAAAAAAAGCATACATTCTAAAGCAGTAGATAGCAAGGAGTACTTTTGCTATTTACAGTGAGGACAAAAGAACTCTGTGATTCCTGTGTACTGCTCCCCACAATTCAAAACAGCTTCTGCCGAGGAGAAGCTCAACCATGCATGATTCCACTTATCAAAGGATTCCAAATGGCAGCCCATTGCCTTGGGATTGACAGGGTTACAAGGATAAAGCTTAGGAGAACATTCTCCTTCCAGGAATGAAACAGCAAAGACTGATCTCTTTTCTCATTTTTTCCTGGGCCTCAGATACTAAATTGACTGTTAGGGACAGGGAAAGGACCTGGGATTTTCTGTCAGCTTCTCTTATCTCTGTCACATTTCAAACATCCTACAACTATTCTCATGTAATTTTACTAAGAAAATGAAGACAATTGTCTTGAAATATTAACTTCACTAAGACATTCATAATAATAATATACAGACAGCATTCTGTATGCCCCAGTATTTAGTGGACCTTTAAACTTCATGATTCACCAATCATCTCTTCATTGTATCTATTTTCATGTATTACATTTTCTAAGGGGATGTCTTAATTAGGGTTTTATTGCTGTGAAGAGACATCATGACCATGGAAACTCTAATAAAAGTAAACATTTGACTGGCTTACTGTTTCAGAGGTTTAGTCCATTATCATCATGGTGATAAGCATGGTGGTGTACAGGTAGACGTCATGCAGAAGGAGCTGAGAGTTCTGCATCGTGATCCACAGGCAGCAGAAAGAAACTGCCACACTGGGCATAGCTTTAGAATAAGGGAACTCAAAGCCTGCCTGCACAGTGACATACTTCCTCTAACAAGGCCACGCCTACTCTAACAAGGCCACTTCCTAATAGTGCCACTCCCTATGGGCCTATGAGAACCATTTTCTTTCAAACCACCACAGGGGAGTATGAACAACTTTGTACATATGAACTGGGAAAATGTATGTACCCAGACAGGACACTGAGGTTAAACCAAAACAGTCACCCCACTAAGTCTAGTTTAATGAAGCAGTGGAGTTTTGGAGGTTAATTTCAAGAGTTTTTTTTAGCTTTTTGAGTTTTGTTTACTTCGTGAGGTTTATAAGCCTCACTCCTCTCTTCTAAAGAGAATGTTTCACTTTGTAAAAATTACCTAACTAATATCATTATAACCATAAAACAAACTGTATGAGTTATTCATGATCACACTTAGTAATCACAAAATTACAAAAGTAATCATAAAAGTAATCACAAAAAAAATCACAAAAGACTTGAATCACAAAATTCAAGTTTTCTAAAGTGAGATCTTTTGTTGAGTTTCTTTTTTGTTGAATTGTTGAGTTTTCTTTTTTAATTTTAGTATGTCTTCCTCTCCCCATTAATTTATTAATTAACTTTACATACTGGTTGCTGGTCCCCATCCAGGTACTCCCCTCCCATAGTTCATCCTCTGAGTGAGTAGAGCCCCTCCTCCTTCATATCCTCCCATCCTGACACAAGTCTCTGCAGGGCTAAGTGCACTCTTTCCGACTGAGGTCAACCAAGGCAGCCCTGCCAAGGAAATGGGTTTCATAGACAGGCAACAGCTTTAGGGACAGCCTACTCCAGTTGCTGGAGTAGGACTGCTACATATGTGCAGTGGTCCCATGTGCAGTTCAGCCCATGTATCCTCCTTGGTTAGTGGTTCAGTCTCTGAGAGCCCCCAAGAGTCAAGGTGAGTTGACTCTGCAAAGTCACTTAGAATCGAGATCAGTAAACTTTATTATTATAATAAAAGCAGCCCTAATATCTCTCAAGACTTCGTCTTACCTCCACTGATGCTCTTTACTCTCGGGCACCTTCAAGAGAGAACAAGAACACTGGAGCTGGCCTCTGACAGGACATGCATCCTCCCCAGCATGTGCTATCACTTCAGTTTTTGATCTTAGCTATTCTGATAGTTGTAAGATGAAATCTCAGAGTCATTTTTATTTGCATTTTCTGATAACTAAGGACTTTGAACATTTTTTAAGTGCTTCTTGGAGATTCCTCTGTTGAGAAATGTCTGTTTAGCTCTGTACCCAATTTTTAAATTTGGTTATTTGGGTTTTTGCCGTATAGCTTCTTGGGTTCTTTACATATTTTGGATATTAGCCCTCTGTCAGATATAGAATTAGTGAACATTTTTTCCCAATCTGTAGGTTGCCATTTTGTCCAAAGTGTCCTTTGCCTTACAGAATTTTTCAGTTTCATGAGGTCCCACTTATCATTTGTTGATCCTAGAGCCTGAGCACTATGAAAACATACTTAAAAGTATGGCAATATGACAATGTCTTAGCTGAGGAATGAAGATTCAACGTGAATGTGAAAGGCACATGGGCTGAATACCCAGGATGAGTAAAATAAGAAGCTAAGCTGAACTCCATCATTCATCTCTCTGATTTCTGGGTGTGTATGCACTGTGGTCAGCCACTGCCCATCCTTGCCACCATGTTTTCACATTCATGATATACTGTGACTTCAAACTGTGATTCCAAATAAAGCCTTCCCCCTTGGTTTTGCTTTTGTGTTTTGTTTTTAGGTTTGGTTTGGTTTGGTTTGGTTTTGGTTTTTAGGTTTGGGTTTGGGTTTTTTGAGACAAGGTTTCTTTATGTAGCCATGGTTGTCCTGGAACTCTTTTTGTAGACCGGGGGCAAGAGAGGGAGGGCTCAACTTCAGAGATCCACCTGCCTCTGCCTCCCGAATACAGGAATGGCATACTTTCTGGATCTTTTAGCTATTTTTTATCAGATAGCTAGTCAAACCTACAAGTAACTATTGTGTTAGCAGTAATAAATCCCTAGAAATTCTTAGTTTTAAGCTGGAATTTTGCATTATCACGGTCATAGAATTGCATGAAAAAAACAATAAAACATTGTCCCTACAATCAAATCTCTACATGCTACAATTATCATAGATTTTATTATTATTGTTATTATTATTATTATTATTATTATTATTATTATTTTATTATCTACCCCACTGCTCAAGATCCACTAAGACACACCCAACAGTTACTACAAGTCTCATCTGTACTCTCCAAACTAAAACATCTATTATTTTCTCTATATTTGTATATTTTTCATATGGACCTCTATTGACATAAAAGAAATAATATAAGTGACTTAAAATCAATTTAATGTTTACTATAGGGTGAAGAGAGAAAACTATACAAGCTTATTGTCTCTGCTATCACATAGACTATATTAGATTCCAAGGAAAATGGCATTGTCTCAGGATTTATTAACATTAACAAACCTGAATCTATAAAGCATTACTCCCAGAAGTCACCTTGTATGATACACAACTCATTAAATATAACAATTAAAGGTGCTTCTGCACTTGGGTGCTTATTGGGTGGGGCTTCCCTCCAAACGGCAGTGTGGAAGCATCACCCTCTACATCAACAGGGAATATGGAATTAATGACGTAAGTCTGGGCTATCATCTAAAAGGGGAATATGAAAAGATTATTATCACTTATATTTTAAAAAATAAATGAGATAAGGGACAAATCTATGGGGTAAATTGTCCAAATTACAAAAATCATGATCATTGAAATATAGGTCCTCCAGAACTAGAATTTCATCCTAATGACTACTATATTACAATCTGTAGAAAATTTGTCCTCTCTTTTCTGTATAGGCATAATGATGATTTTCTCATTTTAAGGATGCATTAGAAATGCACTTTGCACAATTGCTCTGTTTTGCTGTCTACTACAGTATAAAAAGAATTTGAAAAATGACTTTCCAATTGCAGCCATTGCTATTTTGCTGATTTGCAGAATTTAAGATGTGGATAAATTACTTATGGGACTCATATTAGACATATATTATTTAGGAGATTTATAGTAGAAGCCAATCCAAGCCAGCTGGTTCACATTGGGGAAATATCTTTAGAGGAAAATGTTCATGTAAGCCTAAAAAAGAAATTTATCTCAAGGAGAATTTTTTTTAAGGTAAAAGATAACTAAAATGTTGAGATGTTTCTCACTGGTCTCTGTGTCTCTCAAAATTCAGCATTGGCTACTACTCATCATCAGTTTCAAACTGAACACATTCTCTTTATATTTTTCTGTCTGGAAATCAAGGAAATGTCGTGTCCTATTGCTTTCCTACTTTACATATAATGATGCAACCTTTATTTATGATAATCCTCATCTGGGTCTTATTCATGATTTGGGGTATCTAGGTAGAGCTATGTGTTTGTTCCAACATCTATCATGCTGCATACTTGATGCAGTCAACCCCGCATGGGGAAGCCATGCAGGGAGAATGAGGCTATAGAAGAAAATAATTAAAAGTGAGGAGCTGCAGATAAATACATGAAGAAAATTGGTTACTTTATGGATGTGGATCTATTATAGGCAATAACATTTCAATTTCATGAATATTTGGTATTTCAGAAGTGGGCTACTCTGTGCTTTAGTGGATATTACAAATATTCCTATGTAAGTAATGAATAAAATTAATCCAATTCTTTAATATTGTATAATTATCTACAAATCATATCCATTAAGCATTAATAATTAAGACTCTGGGTTGCATGATGTCTGGAATATACTGTCATTGTCTTCAAGAAGTGCAGAGTTAAATTGCTAAGTGTGTTGTAAAATCATTTTGGCTGAGAAATGCCTTTCCTGGAATTCTACTCTGTCTACGATCCATTAGAACTGGCTTAACTGATGTTAGGAAGGCTCATGGGCTACAGCAGTCAGTCACCACAGGAGACCTTTAAAGTCCTATTGAAACATGGCTAACGGCAGAAGGATTTTGTGCATTCCAGATCTCAACTTCATATTTGGCTTTATAATTTCACTTGTTAAGTCTCTGCCACAATTATATGATGCAACCAGCACTGGAAACACTTTTGGTATCTCTGGTTTACTCTTTTTAATTTTAACTGATGCAAATATATGCATACCTGTAATGGTTGGTTTCCCATTGCCAAAAGATTAATATGAACTTCTAAAGGTGGTGAAAATAATAATAATAATCACCATCATAAAATCCTGCTCAAATTGTCCCAAATATTTCCTCTTTTACAGTAAAAATACATATTGCTTTGTACAAGTGACAAGTGACAGGAATGCTTCTATATTTATGAATACACTAATTTTCCATTTCAAATAATATTTAATTTTCTTTTCTTTGATAAAAGAAATTCAGTGTATTATCTCACATTTTGTTCTTCTCTCATTTGAATGTATTTCCTAATATGGATACACATTCATTACTATATAATCGTGTATTTAAGCTATCTCTTTCATAATAAGTTAAATTACTAACATCTAACTACCCTTAGATAAAACCAGCCCCAGCATCCATTATAACATTCAGAAAATAATGGGAAGTCAAGAACATGCTGTGTGTGTCCTATTTAGAGCTGAGCATGCTCGGTCTCTTATTATTTACACATAATCCAGTGTGGGTCTCTGCATTAATAGCTATCTCCTACAAAAAGAAGCTTAAGACTCAGGCATCACTGTGGAAGAAAGGACAGGAAACTTGCAAGATCCAGAGGGAGGAGATATCTGTAGTGGGGAAAAAAGTATTTAACAGACATAGCACAACTGTGCACATGAACGAACAGCAGCTAGTGTTACATGCACAGGAACTTAACAAGATCAAGCTACATGAAATCCCAACATTTATGGTGGTATAGTTGGAGAATACTTCACAACATTTCCACCCCATTTTGGAGCTATTGGCAAGTGATGGCTCCAAGGAAAGAGAGTCTGTTTTTTTCAGGGATGCCATCCCTGAGAGCTTACCCATGCTCCAATAGTTAGCCCCACACTCTAGTACATACTGGCAGCACTAAATTTGTCAGAGACATAAGGATGGAAGAACGAAGTAATGGAGAAGGAGGAAGAGAGAAAGGGGGAAGGAGGATGGAGAAGAGAAAGCCAAAGTTGAGAGGAAAAATGGAGGAAGGGGTAGAAGAATTGATATAATTGAGGTGGGATTTGATTCAAACACATTATGAGCAGATGTGAATATTTAATAAACTATTTTGAAAGAGTATGCTGTATAATAAAAAGAGTAATATGAATCATACAAGGCACATTATACCTTAAGTGGGCATTCATGCCTGTAGAAGCTTAAAACTTGACCTCAAAATTCTTTAATAACTCTCCTATTGAAAAGTGAATTATTATTCTCCTTTGAGATGGCAAAGCTTATGATTATCTGGACCACAAAACATCTCTGGTTTCATGTTGTTATCTGTATCACTTGTTTCATAATATACATTTTTACATAATTTGAATTTGGGGTCTTTTTAGGCTACTTCATATTTTACTGTTGCTATTTTCATATATAATAACCAAAATAAAATTCCATCACTTTGTCCTCTGTTTTCTCCCTTCAGTCACTACGAAGAAACTTTTCTCCATGTCCCCCCACCCACTCTAAGATTAGCAGCTGCTTCTACCTGACCTCTCTCCAGGGTTCTATTCTTCTCTTTTCATTTATTGGGTACATACACCTAACGTGAAACTAATCTATATTTGTAAGTGAATGTATTCAGTTTTCCTAACTAGTGATTATATTCGTATATAACTCTATGCAAATGTGTGTGCTGTTTAATGCTCACAAACCCATGCTTTTTATTATAACATAAAAGTCTAAAAGCATGAAAACAATTTTAATGCACCAACAGTTATTAAGGTGGTATTCTATTCCTTAACTCATACTAGATATTCAGTGAGTGCATATCAAACACGCATGCAACTGAGTTAATTGGAGCTAATAGAATTATTTAAAATTTTATATTTCAATAGTTTTTTAATGCCTTAATTGTCTTCTTCATTCAGCAGTTTTCTTATGAACCTTTGTTCATTCAAAGTGAAAATAATGACATCTACAAGGAGGTCCTGACAGTGCATAAGTAAAGGCACAAGGTAATTTGGCTTTTTTACTTTTTTGCTTTTTTTTCTTTTTGCATTTACCTCTGCAATTAAATTACCTTTACCTTCAAAATGTTGAGAAATCCAAAAACATGATGTTTTATGACACATGAATAGTATTTAACAATTGAGTTTCATCTTCGTAAATAAGGTTTACAAAGCTTCATTTCTGCATTTATACATTACCTTTGAATGCTTTCCCTCTGTATCTGCATACAAGCCTACATATGGTTTAGATCACATAACCTGCAAAATATAAATCAATTGCTATGGAGATATTTGCCGAGGAATCCTCATCACTCTTGCTGGAGAACTGCTTTCCTCTTGGAGAAGATGCATTTGAATAGAGTTTTCCATCCATGATGGGACAGGTGAAATAGAATAAGTACTTCCTTTTGTCAAAGCTACATCTGGATACTCTTGATGCAGTAGAGTTAGAACTTGTTCCAACTCATTAATTGGAATTCTGGCACTTTTTTGCTCCATGTGGGATACTTAAACGAGCTACCTTTTAATTTATCTTTCTTTGTGATCATCTATGTATTAGAATATTTGTTAAGGGTAAATTATCATTGATATGCATTAATTCATTATTAAAGCTGCATAACAACTCTTAAATAAGGATATACATAGTTTTTTAAGAAAGAAGACAATATTTCATATTCTACAAGCTGTCTCAGATTCTCAAAAACTAGTTATGCATTTTATACAATAGTGATGTCTAAGTAAAGCTTTGTATATACACTGTTCCCACTGGACATTTAAAAGGGACTTCTGTAACAGCTTTTCAAAAGCTTCTCCTGTTGAATTTGCTAAACAAATTTTCAAAAATGCATCCTTAGGACCACTATCTTGCTCTCTTTCTAAAACTGATTTTTATAATCTAAAACTCATTCCTTTCCCAGGATGTTAAACAGAATTCATTTTTCTGCCTCACTTCTCCCTTTTGATAACTGATAATCACTATATTGAGAGATGTTGTCACTCCCTATAAATAAAATTCTCAGGGACCACAGTTGTTCCCAAAGCAACTCAAATAACTTAGAGGGACAAATCTGCTTCTTTTTATTTCTTTCTATAGAGGAAGAAAATCTATGGATAGAAACCAAGAGAAAAATAACTGTAGAATTATGTTATCTTACATGATTATTAGCTTGAAAATAAAAAATCTGTTATAAAATCAAGTATTTTCTACCTTTTATAAAACTTAAAATATTTTCTTTATCCTTTTTTCATAGTCAAAATTAGTCTGGAAACTAGTCTTTTCACCTCAATTGATGCTCTATGAAAAGGAAGATGATGTGTATCAGAAGCTGCAGATGACTTAACATTATTTAATGGATGGTGAAGAGAATGGGGAAATAGGGGGAAGTTAACAATAAAAAGATAAAGGAAAGCTTTGCCTGTGGTGCAGAGAAACTGCCAAACTAAACCACTCACTCTGTGGGTAGAAAGACCTAGTGGAGATCAAACCACCAAGTCTATCTCTCAGCAGGCAGAGAGAAGAACAAAATGGGAGGGATGCAAGCAGATTTACATACAGTCGGCAGAGTGGGGATCTGAGCTAATACAGACATTCTGGATTTACTAGGAACTAAGTGCCCTTGCCCAAGAGTTACAATTAATAGATTGCATTGAGTTTCATAAAAGACTTTGGACTCTTAATCAATATTGAAACTGAAAGACTATGGGGACCTTTGAAGTTGGACTAAATACACTTTGGATTATTATATGACCAACACCTATGGGAGCCATGGCGTATAAGATGAAGATTTTAATAATAATTGGTCCCCAGTTTGTGAATCTGTTTGGGAAGAATTAGGGGATATGGCCTTGTTAGAGCAGGGTGGCTTTATTGGAGGAGATGTGGCACTGGGAGTAGGCTTTGATGTTTCAAAAGCCCGAGCCATTTCAGTTGGTTGTTTCTCTAGGCCTCATGCTTGTGGCTTAGATAAGTGTACTTTGAGAGCCATACAAATTCATGATTTTCTCAGAGGAACTAATCAAAGGACAAAGGGGACTCTTGTTCTATGTCCTTTGCCCAGAGGCAGAATTGGCAAGGTCCAGTCTGGCACTGGGCTCAGGGTCTGAAAGGAGTTAAGGTTTAGATTCTTGGGAAACCAGCTTTGCCTCATGAAAACTTTAGGACTACCAGTCCTAAAGCAACTGTGTTTGAGGTATCCCATGTTCTCTTTGCAAACATTGTTTTTTCTTTCTGCTGACCTTGACCCATTTTTCTCTACTTCAAATAATATATAATAAGCTGTACTTCTTAATAACCTTAATGAACATTATCATCTCTATTGTTCTACTATTACTATGATGAAACACTTGAAGAGGAAAGGGCTTATTTGGCTTACACTTCCTTGTATCACTGTTCATCACCAAAGTAAATCAAGACAAGAACTCAAACTGGACAGAAATCTATAGGGAAGAGCTGATACAGAAGCCATAGAGGAATGCTGCTTACTGGCTGTTTTTGTTGGATTTCTATTGCTGCTACAAAACCATGACCAAAATGGAAGTTGGAGAGGGAAGAGTTTATTTGGTTTACATTTCTACATTGCTGTTCCTCACCAAAGGAAGTCAGCACAGGAACTCAAACAAGGTAGAATCCTGGAAGCAAGAACTGATGCAGAGGCCATGAAGGGTGCTGTTTACTGGCTCGCTTCATGTGGTTTGCTCAGCCTGCTTTTTTACAGATGCCAGGACCACCCTCCCAGGAATGGCACCACCAACAATGATCTCTATTGGAAAAAAAATGCCTAACAGCTGAATCTCATGGAGGCATTTCCTCAAATGAGGCTCCTTCCTCTCTGATGACTCTAGCTTGTGTTGAGTTGACACACAAAACCAGTCAGTACTCTGGCTTACTTCCCATGGCTTGCTCAGCCTGCTTTTTCATAGAACCCAGAATCACCAGGCCAGGGATGCAGCCCCCACCCACAATGGGCTGGACCCTCCAGCATCAATCACTAGTTATGAAAATGCCCTAGAGGTTTGTATATAGTCCAATCTTTTAGAAGCATTTTCTCAATTGAGGTTCCCTCCACTCTGCTGACTCTAGCTTGTATCAAGTTCACAAAAAGCCATCTAGCACATCTATTCTCTCATCCTCAGCCATTCCCTTAGGACTGTGACACTGAAGACAGATTTTTGGTCTAGGCCAGATGTATACTCCCAGGTACTCCACCAGCACTATGTGTGCTTGCCTGCTGAATGTCAGATACATTCCCCCACCATAATGGTTATGGACTCTAACCTTTTAGAACCATGACCCCAAATTAACTGTCTTCCTTTATAAGTTACCTTTGTCATTGTGTCTTATCACAGTAATCAAAAGGCAAGTAAAACAGTGTAAGGACTCTTGGCTACTAAGCATGAGATACTGGGTTTAACTGCCTATACTAATTATTTCTAAGATGAAACAGTGCAATGATGCAGAGATGAAATCTGGGAGTTGGAAAGATGGCTCAGCAGTTAAGAATAGATACTGCTTTTGCTGAGCTCTCTATTTCTATTGCTAGCACCCATATCACACATCTCATAGTGACTGCAATCCCAGATACTATTCATCTTATTTACATTCCCACACTCAGAACCACACTTATATTCAGGACTGAAAAAAAAAATTTCAAAGGGCGGGGGATGAAATCTGGAGTGAAATTGTGTGGATGGAACTAGTATATGTAAATATCAAACAAGTCACTTTTATGTATTTGCACATCAGTCAAACATCAGTAAAATGGAAATAAAAGTATTTCTACTGAGAAAAGTTGGGAGATGTGAGTTGCCATACCTGACGTGTTTAGAGTAATTCCTGGAAGCTCAGATGCATTCGTCAATATGATGATCAGGAGGAGACAAGGATAAAATTGTGTGTTTTCATCATCTTCCCATTGGTTAAACTGTCAACCCCTGTGCTGATTGCACTCCAAATCAAGAATAATGGCATTAAGAAACTCTTAGATACAATATTGTACTCAGATAGAGAATTCTATCCTTAGCCAAAAAATTCCTAAATGATAATCTACACTGTGACGTTTTCATCATGCTCCTGTGATCTCTGATCAATACCTCTGGTTCAATATTTTCTGAGAAATAAATATATTGTGAAATATTCTTGTAAAAACCTGGGGATAAACAGCACCTGGAGAAAACAGATGCAGAAACTGAGAGCCAAACATTTGATGACACTCAGAGAAATCTATGGAAGGGAGGGTGTCTTAGTCAGGGTTTCTATTCCTGCACAAACATCATGACCAAGAAGCAGGTTGGGAGGAAAGGGTTTATTCGGCTTACACTTCCATACTGCTGTTCATCACCAAAGGAAGTCAGGACTGGAACTCAAGCAGGAGCTGATGCAGAAGTCATGGAGGGATGTTCTTTACTGGCTTGCTTCCCCTGGCTTGCTCAGCCTGCTCTCTTATAGAACCCAAGACTGCCAGCCCAGGGATGGTCCCACCCACAAGGGGCCCTTGATCACTAATTGAGAAAATGCCTCACAGCTAGATCTCATGGAGGCATTTCCCCAACTGAAACTCCTTTCTCTGTGATAACTCCAGCTGTGTCAAGTTGACACAAACCTAGCCAGTACAATTGACCCCTTGTCAACTTGACACACAAATACATCACCATTAAGCCTCAATCCTTNTTAATCACAGCTGATTCTTCAGCCCCAGCTAACCAGAACCACAGAATCTTCACAAAATAACAATGGCCCTGAAAAGAGTCTTTAATTTTCCCTCTGAAATTTCACAAGCCAGGCCTCCATCTTCTGCACTGTTCTCAACATTATCTTCCAACCTCCTACACAACATCCCACAGAGCTCTTAACACAGAATGTATCTTCTAGGCCAAAGTTCCAAAGTCCTTCCACAGTCCTCCCCAAAACATGGTCAGTTTGTCACAGGTATACCCCACTCCGCTGGTACCAATTTGTCTTAGTCAGGGTTTCTATTCCTGCTCAAACACCATGACCAAGAAGCAAGTTGGGGAGGAAAGGGTTTATTTGGCTTACACTTCCATACCGCTGTTCATCACCAAGGAAGCCAGGACTGTAACTCAAGCAAGCCAGTAAGGAACATCCCTCCATGGCTTCTGCATCAGCTCCTGCTTTCTGACCTGCTTGAGTTACAGTCCTGGCTTCCTTGGTGATGAACAGCGGTATGGAAGTGTAAGCCAAATAAACCCTTTCCTCCCCAACTTGCTTCTTGGTCATGGTGTTTGTGCAGGAATAGAAACCCTGACTAAGACAGAGGGTAAAAGATAAAAGAAGCCAGAGAGGTCAAGGGCATCACAAGAAAACATACAGAATCAACTAACCTAGGCCCATTGGGGCCTACAGAGACTGAGCAGCCCAACAGAGAGCCTGGACCTAGGCCCTTGGCACATGTGTAAGAGCTATGCTGCTGGATCTTCTTGTGGGACTCCTAAAAGCAAGAGCAAGGGCTGCCTCTGACTCTGCTGCTTGCCTTTGGATCCCTGTTCCCTAACTGAACTGCTTTGCCTAGCCTCAATAGAAGAAGATGCATCTAGTCCTACTGCAACTTGATAGGCCAAGGTGGGTTGATATCCATGGGAGGTCTCCCTTTTTCTGAGCCTTTTTTAATGAGAAATGAAGGGCAGAGGATATCTGGGAGGTAAGGTGAGAGGGAGGAGAAGACATAAGGGAAGCTATGATTGGAATGTAAAGAAAATAAATTAAGTAATTTTTAAAAGAAGCTATAAAAAAAAAAACTGGAAAAGAAGCCTCCTCTTCAACTCACTGTTGCCCTCCAGTTGGAGGAGGGGCTTCATTCCAGAGGAGAGGGTAAGGTTTGGAGCAGCACAAACACAACCATTTTCTGTAGACATGAACAGCTTAGTACTAGTTAAAAAGGATACACACACAAATAGCTTTTTCCAGTCCTTTAAATTGATTGCCTCCTGTGAATTCCGCTTTCATTATTGATAGTGTAGATCAAAATTTAGAGGTACATTTTTTTGTGTCTCAGTTTCATTGCAAGTCTTAACAAATAAAGTAAGAACAGTTAAATATAAAAGATCAATAATGATTCTTTTTTCAAAACATGACACTTTCTTGAAACTGTGGGAATTAATAAAGCATCAGTTTTCAAGATAAAATAAATTTAAAATTATCATCGTCTACTCATATTTGGAAAGTGTGTCTTGTCATCTTCCCCAATTTGTGATATGATCCTAAGTAGAGGTAATCTTCAGAGATTTTCCTTCAGAAATGAGGAGAGGTCAGATAGAAAATGTGAAAATAAACAGTTAAGATTCATTGTCTAAACTACAATGAATATTTGTATTCATGTCTTGCTAGCAGGTATGTTAAAAGGACTAGGTTGGGGGGAAGGTAACCTCCTGCAAATGACTGAATTGCTTTGTAAATAAAAGACTGGTCTTTGGTATGTAAGAGCTGAGCTATCTAGAGAGCTATTTCAGCTCTTTTAGAATTTTTCCAGCAGGTTTTCTGACTTTGTTAGGAAAATCCAAGAGCTAGCTAGAGAGCTAACACATCTCCTTCAGATTTTTATCAAGTAGGTTTTCAGACTTTGGATGGAAAACCCAAAAGCTATCCAGAGGGCTAACACCACTTTTATACAATCTTTCTAACTGGTTTTCTGAGCTACCTAGAGAGCTATCTCAAGCAAAAACAGAGCTGTCAGCTTGCAGCACGCCATGAACTTTGAGTTGTTTCTTCCACCACTCCTTTTTTTTTCCAACTTTTATTAGATATTTTCTTCATTTACATTTCAAGTGTTATCCAGAAAGTTCCCTATACCCTCCCCCCTCCCTTCCCTGCTCCCCTACCCACCCATTCCCACTTCTTGGCCCTGGCGTTCCCCTGTACTGGGGCATATAAAGTCTGCATGACCAAGGGGCCTCTCCTCCCAACGATGGCCAGCCAGGCCATCCTCTTCTATATATGCAGCTAGAGACATGAGCTCAGAGGGTACTAGTTAGTTCATGGTTATTCTTCCACCTATAGGGTTAAAGACCCCTTCAGCTCCTTCTTCCACCACTCCTAAACACCTTCCTCGGGACCCAATACCAAGCTGAGGCTGGTCCTTGGCACTGGGATGGGGCAAGGCCCCAGGGAGTCTATGGGAGTGACTCTAGCTGGGACTCCTAAGACTGGAGGAGATGGAGCCTGAAGTAGCCATCTTCTGTAGCCAGGCAAGACTCCCAGTAGAGAGATAAGGACAGCAACTCACCCACAAAACTTTCAACCCAGAATTTATGGAGGGAATGGCCAAACAATGACTGGTCCAACTTGAGATCCATCCCATGGGCAAGCACCAATCTCTTACACTATTGATGATATTTTGTTATGCTTGTAGGCAGGAGCCTAGAATCACGGTCCTTTGAGAGACTCCACCCAGAAGCTGACTAAAACAGATGCAGAGACACATAGCCAAACATTGAAAGGAGTTGGATGCTCACAGTCATCTATTGGATGGAACACAGGGCCCCTAATGAAGGAGCTAGAGAAAGTACCCAAGGAGCTAAAGGGGTCTGCAACCCTATAGGAGGAACAACAATATGAACTAACCAGTACCCCCCAGAACTGTGTCTCTAGTTGCATATGTAGCAGAGGATGGCCTAGTCATCCATCAATGGGAAGAGAGGCCCTTGGTCTTGGAAAGATCATATGCCCCAGTACAGGGGAATGTCAGGGCCAGGAAGTGGGAGTGAGTGGGTTGGGGAGCAGGGCAGGGGAAGGTCTAGGGGGCTTTGGGGATAGCATTTGAAATGTAAATGAAGAAAATACTAATAAAAAAGAGCAAGGAAGGAAGGAAGGAAGGAAGGAAGGAAGGAAGGAAGGAAGGAAGGAAGGAGCTCAGGTACTCTTATAGAAGAGTTGGGGAAAGAATTGAGGGCACTGAAGGGGATAAGAACTCCACAGGAAGACCAACAGAGTCAACTAACCTGGACATTTGTGGACTCTCAGGGACTGAACCACCAACCAAAGAGCATACTCAGGCTGGACCTAGGCCCCCTGCCATATATAGCAGATGTGCAGCTTGGTCTTCATGTGGGTCCTCCAAAAACTAGAGTAGGTGCAAAAGCTGTTCCCTAAAGCTGTTGCCTATCTATGGAATATGTTACCCTAACTGGGCTTGCCATGCCTGGCCTCAGTAAGAGAGGATGTGCCTAGTCCTGTAGAGACTTGATGTGCCAGGGTGGGGGGATGCCCAGAGGGGGCCTTCACCCTCTCAGAGGAGAAGGAGACGGGGGAGGAAGGACTGTGTGAGGGGGAATCAGGAAGAGGAGAGCAACTGGGATGTAAAGTGAATTCATTAATTAATTAATTTTAAAAATAAATTAGACACCAACAATCCAAATAACCCAATTTAAAAATGGGGTACAGAGCTAAAAAGAGAATTCTCAGCAGAGGAATCTCAAATGGCCAAGAAGCAAAGAATTTTTCAGCATTCTCAGTTATCAAGAAAATGCAAATCAAAAGGACCCTGACATTCTGTCTTGTACAAGTCAGAATGGATAAGATCAAATACTTAAATGATAGCACATGCTGGCAAGGGGAACACTCTTCCATTACCGGTGGGAGTGCAAACTTGCATAACCACTTTGGAAATCAATTTGGCAGTTTCTAAGAATACTGGAAATAGTTCTACCTCAAGGCCCAGCTATTCCACTCCTAGGCATATACCCAAAAGATGTTCCACCATCCCACAAAGATACTTGTTCAACTATGTTCATAGCAGCTTTGTTCATAATAGCCAGAAACTGGAAACAACCTAGATGTCCCTCAACTGAAAAATGGGAAAAAAAATGTGGTACATATCTATACAATGGAATACTGTTCAGCTATTAAAAACATCATGAATTTTGCAGGCAAATGGATGGAACTTGAGAATATCATCCTGAGTGAGGTAACCCAAAGCCAGATAAGCATGTGTGGTATGTACTCACTTATAAATGTACCAAAGTAACTGGGAAGTAAGGAGGTCTCAAGGGAGGATGGGTGACTCTCAGAAAGGGAAACTAAATCGTCTTTGGAGGAAGATGGAGAGAGGGAACTTGGTAAAGAGGAGGAGAGGAGGGGGATGGAGGTGGCACTCAGGTAGGTGGGGGTCAAGAGAGGGTTGGGAATGAAAATGGAAATGGGTGGGGGGCATCTTGGTGATTAGCTGGAGGCCTGGGACAGCCGAGGATACAGGGAGCCTGTGATAGTTTATATATGCTTAGCCCAGGGAGTGGCACTATTAGGGGTTCTAGCCTTGTTGGAGTAGGTAGGTGTGCCATTGTGGGAGTAGGATTTAAAACCTTTGTCCTAGCTGCCTGGAAGCCAGTCTTTCACTAGCAGCCTTCAGATCAAGATTTAGAACTCTGAGCTCCTCCTGCATTATGACTGACTTGATGCTGTCATGCTCTTGCATTGACAATAATGGACTGAACCTCTGAACCTATAAGCCAGCCTCAATTAAATTTTGTCCTTGTAAGAGTTGCCTTGGTCATGGTGTCTGTTCACAGCAGTAAAACCCTAACTAAGACAGAGTCTAAGGGGGAACCCTAGCTGAGTTGTATAACAGAGACTGAAGTGGCCATCTCCTGTAGCCAGGCAGGACTTTCAGAGGAAGAAAGGGACATCCACCCACAATATCTTCAACCCAAAATTTGTCTTGTTTACAAGATGTTCAGGGACAATGATGGAGCAGAGACTGAAGGAACAGCCAACCAATGACTGCCCCAACTTGAGACTCATACCATGTGATAAACCAGATACTCTGACACTACTAACAGTACTCTGCTATTCTTGCAGACAGGAGCCTAGCATAACTGTCTTCTGAGAGGCTTCATCTAGCAGCGAATGGAGACTTAAGAAATTTGAGCATAATATTGTCTTAGTCACTGTGGTAGTTTGAGTAAAAATAGCCCACATAGGCCCATATATTTGAATGTTCCCATCAGCATCTGTGAGATGGGAAGGGCTCCTGCAGATGTTATGAATTGAGCTGTAGTCTGTCTGCATTGAAATAGTTCTCAGTATCTCATTTTCTCCGTTGGTAGTACATGGTACTTGTTAGTACATAGGGATATTTCTTTCCAATCATCTCTTTCCCTTTCTTTCACTCCTTGCTCTCTGTTTTTGTCATCTATTAATGTCTGGAGGGGAGGGTCTGACTTTTCCCTTTGGCTCTTGTGTCTGTGAAGTGGCAAGAGAGTCCTGGTGGCCAGGAACTTGCCCAGAAAGAGCTCATCAATGTGGCCCCAGCTTGGCCAAATACCCAAGGCACATACCACTCTAGTGTCCCCAGCAGAAAATCTCTGTAATCCAGATGGAAGAGGAATATAACAAGAACAGAGGAGAACCAGTCTGCAAGCTCCAAAGCTATCATTACGGACATCTTCTCATGGGACTGCTCAGCTCAGGGTCCTGGCATTCTCTTCAGTTCCACAGCAAGTAGGCAGCCAGAGAGCCAGCTCTCTCTGAATATATGTCATCTTGGCTAAAATCAGACAGACAGACCTTGGAACTTCTCAAGCAGAAAAAAAACAACTGAAACCAGATACCCAGACAAGGGAGGGAAGAGGGGTCCTTCCTTCCTTTCATTAGAGTGGCAGGAAGAAGAAAAGGGGGGCACAAGAAGAAAGGATGAAGGATGTAGAGTCTCCAACGAGAACATGGATAGCCACAGTGTACCATGGAGCAAGGAGCCGAGGAGAAGTGGACCCTGAACCCTCCATAGGCCATCCTCCTCAGTTCTTGACATAGCATGAGACACCAGAGAAATAGCTGTCTCACCCGACAGAGGCACCGGCTCTTCCCTACAAGTCTCCCTCCTGATAGAGCTTAACATTGATGACACCATTTTCTTTCAATCTATTAACAACTTCCTTACAAGAAGGTGAAAGGTGTCAATTCCTCCAATTGGCACATGATTCCTGGAAAGACAAGCCTAATGGTTTGTCTTCTGCATTCATAACTCTGCACCAGGTCACGTCAGAAAGCATGCTCCCATGCCTTTACTTGGAAACGCTCTATCTAACAACCAATCAGGGCCTGGCCGGCTAACCTCAAGCTTGTCCCTGTCGTACCCCCCCCCGCCCCCCGTGAAGCTCACTGCTGTACCTCTCCCTAGCACTGCCCTGTCTTCCCATCCAACCTGGTGGATTTAATACAAGACTGAAAAATAAAAACTGCTTGGTAAGTTTCTCCTGGCATATCCTCTCTCACCTCTTTCCCTGCCTTTTATGTAAAAAAAAAAAAAAAAAAAAAAAAAAGTCATGGAATGCCTTTAAAAACGTGTTCCAGAAGCTGCAACACACAGCTGCGTGAAGCGTCTCTTTCCTTCTCTCATTCAGAAAGTATTCAGTGCTTGGTTAAAGCCATGTCATCCTGCAGGGTCAAGTGTACATTCAGAGAGGAGAATTATTCCACAGGGCAACTGTCTTCACTTGGGTAGGTCAGGACTGGTCATTGTTGTCCAGTAACAACGAATTGTAACACTTTTGAGGTGAAAGTGTCAGGAGTATTCAGAAGCTGCTCGGCAACCAGCTCTGTGCCACGGACTTAGAGAGCAAAATACCTATCCTCCCTTGTCCAGTTTGCTAGCAGACTAGTTCAACAGATATTCAGCCCAAACAACTAGTAAATCATCATCATCATCATCATCATCATCATCATCATCTACAGCAAGGAGCACTCAGGACATGTGGTGCATGAACACACTGACATTCTGTTTAGCCCCAAACTGAAATGATGAAATTCACACTGTGGCAGATAGAAGTAGAAAATCTATTCGTGAGGAGGCAATCCAGACACAGGAAGAAGGTGGTGGTGCACGCCTTTAATCCCAGCACTCGGGAGGCAGAGGCAGGCGGATTTCTGAGTTCAAAGCCAGCCTGGTCTACAGAGTGAGTTCCAGGACAGCCAGAACTACACAGAGAAACCCTGTCTCGAAAACCAAAAAAAAAAAAAAAAAAAAAAAAATCCTCTCTCACATGCCTCACTGCTCCTCTTTATAGAGTAGTGGGTAGTTTATACGTCAAGAAACTGGAAGAGGAAGGAACAGATTCTAGGGGAAATGCTTTAAAGACGAGAAGTGGGAAGGGGAAAAGGGCAAAAGCGTTGCGAGAGAACAGGGGATGGTGAAGAACAGCGGTGGAAAGAGTAGAGAAAAAGAGAGGACCAGCCAGAAGGAAGCGAGTCTGAAAAGCCATGACTGGGCAGGGCATTCATTGCTTTTGCAGAAAACCCAGGGTTAGTTCCCGGCATCCCCATGGAGACTTACAACTGACTCTTACTCCAGTTCCATGGGACCCAATTTACTCTTCTGACCTCTGAGGACTCCTGCATGTACCTCATGCACATACCTACACTCAGAAACAGACATACACATAAAATAAAATAAGTAAGTACATATTGATTTTTTTTTCTGGCATGGTATCACTTTGTATCACTTGCATGTCCTGGAACTCATAATGTAGATCAGGGTGGCCTCAGATGAGATTTACTTGTCTCTGCCTTCCAAGTGTTGGCTTAGAAGGCATACATCACTACACCTAGCTTTTAGAAAGAAGTGGGGAGGGAGATAGAGAGAGAGGGGGAGAGGGAGGGAGAGAGAGAGAGAGGGAAGGAAGGAAGGAAGGAAGGAAGGAAGGAAGGAAGGAAGGAAGGAAGGAAGGAAAAATGATATAAGGAAAACCATTTTTATCCTAATTTTTTTAAGTAAGAAAATAATGTTAACAAAAGAATAAATGACTATAGGAATTTTAAAAAAATATTTCTGATTTCCAAATACATGTGCATATGCATATATATATATATATATATATATATATATATATATATATATATATATATATATATATATATATATACCATTATATAATACTGTGCATATGTGAGATATATATGGTATATAATACTGAGGTGTACTACTATACTACCCCTCCCTGTCCATTTTTATCTTTCTGTACCTTAATTCTGATCCCTCCTTTTTCTCTTCATAATTTTTCTTAGATTTATTTATTTCATTATTTTATGTGTGTTAGTGTTGTACCTAAATGTAGCATGTCTGTGTCCCACGTGCATCCTTGGTAACCTTGGAGGACAGGAGAGGACATTGGGTTTCCAGGGACTAGAGTTACAGTTGTATCCTGCCATGTGGGTGCAGGGATTCAACCCCAGGTCCTCTGGAAGAGCAGCTAGCTCTCCTGTCTGCTGAGACAACTCTCCAGCACTTTTTATGGTTTCAATTTTTCTCTTTCTGTGATTTTTCTTTTCCTCTTCCTTTAAAAATTAATGTCAACTATTATAGCATTTCTAAATTCTATGTTGGTTTTTTCCACAGCCTGCTAGTGGTGGCCACAGTGGTATGTTACTTACTAGTTGGCATACTTGTCTGGTTTGCCTGGGTTTGTCCTTGTCACAGATCATGACCAAGCTTTTTCCAGGCACCCAGATCAACACTTCAAGTGTATTGATTAGATGCTCTATCAGTGCGCTGCACCCTCAGCTAGCTGAAAGTGCTTTTCTCCAACCACTGACGCTGCACCTCCACCTCCCTAAGATTTATTGTTTTTAGATTTTTTTTACTTATTACTATGTGTTGTGATTTTATTGCTATGTATATAATTTTCATACAAGTATATACAATATGTTGGGCATATCCTCCCCATGAAAACTATTATCACCCTTTTTCTACCTCTCCTATTATTCCTCTTTATTGCTCTGGACAGTTTGGCTTCTGCTTTAATGTCCTATAAACATACATGCTTTCACATAGCTCTACAAAATTTAGTAATTACATATGGGATAAAACACGTGATAAATATGTTGGATAGATGTCTCAGACGTTAATAGCACTGGCTAGCAGCTAACTATCTGTAATTACAGTTTCAGGGCTCCAACGCCCTCTTTTGGCCTCTTTGGGCACTAGGCATACATTTGGAGCACAGACATACATACAGGTAAAATACCCATATATGTTAAAAAAAGAAAAAAGAAAAAAGAAACAAAACAAAACAAAGCAAACGCATATGATATTTGTCTCTCTGAGACAGGCTTATTCCTACAATAAGGTTATCTCCAGTTGTATCCATTTTCTTTTGAGATTATAATACAATAATATAATATGATACAATATAATATAATTCTTCTTTCCAAATTCTCATAAACTCCCCCCTCCTTGCTCTCTTTTAAATTCAAGAACTCTTTTTTCATTAATTGTTGTTAGATGCATATATGTACATACACAATACTCTTAAGTATAACCTGCTCAGAGTGTAGAACTTGTATGTGTGTTTTCAGAATGACCATTTGTATTGACTAGCCGACTTAAACCGCACTGCCTTTATCTATTCTTCTTTGGATACCCAGGCAGTCTCCATAACTTAGCTGTTGTAAATAGTGCTGCAATAAACATTGGTGTGTAAGAGTCTCTCAGGTAGGATGAGTGGGTGTCCTTGGGGGCAGACACCAGTAGTCACATTGAGGCAGGAGTTATTATTATTTTGAGAAAGGGGCCCAGCACGAAAACTTGAAGCTGCTAGTAGATGATCCAACGAGAACAGAAGCTGGAGTTACTAAGAAAATTGAGGGTTAAACCAGCATAATTTGCAGTGCTGAGGAAGACCAATAAGAAGCTTTTGGCTGGGTATGAGATACCCAAGTTAGACAAAGCAGGGATAAGTCTCTGGGCAGGTCACAGCAGCCCAGCTGACCACTCGAAGCCCTTTAGAAGTCTATGGAAGACTCTGCTGTCTTTTCATAGTTTTTTCTAATATGAATAATCATAACTGGTTAAATTATAAGGTCACATCTAACAAGTCTGCACTCGATTCAGGAGATACCCCAGACCACTCGGCAGACAAGGAGTTAAATTAGGTTATGCCTATATTTTGAAATGTTTTCCTTCTTCTACCTCTAGGAATTTCAGAGTGTCTGGTCTTATATTGAGGCCTTTAATTAGTTTGAGTAGCTCTTTATTCAGAACGAGAGATAAAGAGTTAGTTCCCTTCGTCTGCATATCAAGTTTCTCAAAACCATTCACTGAAGATGCTGCCTTTTCCTTCAATGTGTATTTGTTTTATCTTTGTCAGAAATCAGGGGGTGGGAGGTGGCTGGGTTTTAGTATCTGGGTATTCTATTCTGTTCCATTCCTTTGATTTTTGTGTTTCAATAATGAGTTAATCTGGGCATTTCTTATGAGCAATGTCGTGTACATTTGTCTCATTCAAAGCCACAGTTTTCCTGTGAAGTTGGTTCTAGCTTTGGTGTTTGTAGGAATTTATGTCACATTAATGTAATTAACTCCTCTCGTCTTTGACTACTTTAAAATATTATTCGGTGGTTTTTCGTCTAACTGGGAATACTCTGGTTTCTTTATTTCCACGCATGCTCTTGTTCCAAGTGGTATCGGGGAGACACGGAAGCAAGAGCTGTTCCTGGCAAACTCGAAACCCACACGAAGGTGCTGGGCAGGGTCCTGCTGGCTGCTAACCTCGGGAGGAAAAATCTCACACGTCCAGTTTCCAAAAGGATGGACCAACCAGTGACTGCTGCAGCCTGGGATGCATCCTCAGACTCATAGGCACTCCCCCTACGAAAACTTTCTGGATCTGGACCTATTCCTTCCTCTAAAACTGATCCTCTTCTGCCACCTAGTGGCAAAGATACACATTACATACACTGTCAAAGAGGCAAACGAGGAGGGTATGTTCAGAGACTGGTGACCATAACAAAGCAAGGAGCCCAGTGAGTGGTATGCATAGTGTTCTGTCATTTGTAGAGAAAGTCTGGGATGTATGTAGTTGCAGTTCTGCTTTTGTCTGTGTAATAATGGAAGGATATCCTAGAAAAGAACAAAAATGATCCACGGAGCAAAGAAGGGTGCACCAGACCTGTTGGTCTAACAATACTTTGTTTGGTCTTCCCACTCCCTGCTTTGTTCTATGTTATGGTTTCCTCTATTTCTAGAAGATTTATGTGAATGCCAGTATGTGTGGCGGTATGGGTTTCTTATTTTATTTTTGTGGTTCTTTGTGTTTCTATTTGTTCATTTGTTTTGTCCTATTCACATCTGTTTGAATTTTTTATATTTTTTTTGGTTTGGGTTTTTTTTGTCTCATTTTATTATTTTTTTAATGCCTTCTTGATATCCAATGCGGGAGAGAAAGAATGGACGTGGATTTTGGTGGGTAAAGAGGTGGGGAGAATATGGGAAGAATTAGTGGATGGGCAAACATAATCAGAATATATTGTATGAAAAAAATCTACTTTCAGTTTTAGAAATCAAGGGAGAAGGCTTGCCCTCTCTAGTGGATAGTCATTTAGAAAGAGTCATGATCTTTGAAGTGATCACCTTTCAAAGAATATGTCCTCCTGCCTTCTCACTTATGGAGATTAATAAAGGCTATAAAATGTTTAAAGTTAATTTAATACCCTGAGAGAAAAATTAATGATAGCTTTTCTACATTTTTCTTAAGTATTGAATAGTTCTTAGCACCATTTTACTCAATCAACATTAAAATCTATGATTAAATTTTAGTCTTTTTAATGTTTTCCCATTGGACAAGGCTTTTGCTTTTTGGTTAGCCAACTATTGCTTTAAACATTAAAAATAAACTTCTGTGATGCCTACTTAGAATATTCCTGTAAGATGAGGATTTACAGAGGTGGTGTGGAAATAAGGGAAGTCAGGCAGGAATCTGCAGAATTGTTCTTCAATCAGAACACACGAAGAGCTGTAGTCTCTCTACGGAATGCACGAGCATGTGCGTATGCATGGGCTCTCGGGGTTTTATAGGACAGCAGGGAGAGGACTTTGGGGTGAAAGATTCCATCAGCACATGAGCGCTCCTGCAGTCTTGAAGTGACAGATACTAGTGGGTTTGGTGTATGGAGCTTCCAGAGATGTTATTGGTCATGTCAACCCTTCTGTCCTGAGCTTCTGAGACTACCAGAGGCTCTTAAGTCATTAACCCTTCATTCCTGACCCTGAAAACAAATATTTTAAAAGGGGGGGGGGCTTACTATCTGTGCCCAGAGCTGAGCCAGTGCCACAGCTCTCCTCACCCAGATCCCGCCAGAGGAGAGCAGGTCTTTCAGGAGTGCTGACACTCCTGAGAGCATAGGTAAGACCACCGCTCCTGCTCAAATACCTGCCTCAAGATGGACCTGCCCAGAGCCATCAGGACATAGGAACCGAGGAGCAGCCTGGGACAGGATCCTTCTGGTATCTGTCTGCACCCCATAGCTGACCATGTGCCACAGCTCTCCATACCCAAATTCCTCCCAGAGAGACCTGGTCTCCCAGGAGTACTGACACAACGGCTGTCAGAGACAACAGGGCTAACTAACACCACAGATAATCAGATGGTGATAAGCAAGGGCAAGAACATAAGCAACAGAAACCAAGGTTACTTGGCATCATCAGAACCCAGTTCTTCCACCACAGGGAGCCCTGTATACCCCAGCACACCAGAAAATCAAGACCCTGATTTACAATCACATCTCATGATGATGATTTAAAGGGCATAAATAAGTCCTTTAAAGAAAGACAGGAGAACACAGGTAAACAGGTAGAAGCCCTTAAAGAGGTAACAGAAAAATCCTGTAAAGAATTGCACAAAAACACAACCAAACAGGTGAAGGAAATGAACAAAACTATCCAGGATATAAAAATGGAAATAGAAACAATAAAGAAATCACAAAGAGAAGAAAATCTAGGAAAGAGATAGAAAATCTAGGAAAGAGATCAGGAGTCGTACATGCAAGCACACCAACAGAATAAAAGAGATAGAAGTGAGAATCTCAGGTGCAGAAGATACCATAGAAAACATTGATAGTGAAAGAAAAAGCAAAAAGCTCCTAACCCAAGCATCCAGGAAATCCAGGACACAATAAGAAGACCAAACCTAAAGATAATAGAAGAGAGTGAAGATTCCCAACTTAAAGGGCCAGTAAATATCTTCAGCAAAATTATAGAAGAAAAATTCCCTAACCTAAAAAACGAGATGCCCATAAACACACAAGAAACCTACAGAACTCCAAGTAGATTGGGCCAGAAATTCCTCCCATCACATACTAGTCAAAACACCAAATCCATAAAACAAAGAAAGAATATTAAGAGAAGTAAGAAAAAAAAAAAAGGTCAAGTAATAAATAAAGGCAAACCTATCAGAATTACACCAGACTTCTCACCAGAGACTAGGAAAGCTAGAAGATCCTGGACAGATGTCATACAGACCCTAAGGGAACACAAATGCCAGCCCAGTCTACTATACCCAGCAAAATTTTCAATTGGCATAGATGGAGAAACCAAGATATTCCATGACAAAACCAAATTTACATAATATCTCTCCACAAATCCAGACCTACAAAGGAAAATAGATGAAAAACACCAACACAAGGAGGGAAACTACACCCTAGAAAAAGCAAGAAAGTAATCTTCTTTCAACAAAACCAAAAGAAGATAGCCACACAAACGTAATTCCACCTCTAACAATGAAAATAACAGGAAGCAACAATCACTCTTAACATCAATGGACTCAATTTCCTAATAAAAAGACATAGACTAATAGAGAGGATACATAAACAGGACCCAGAAGTCTGCTGCATACAGGAAACACACCTCAGTGTCAATGACAGGCACTGTCATTGTAAAGGGCTAGAAAACAATTTTCCAAGCAAATGGTTCCAAGAAACAAGCTGGAGTAGCCATTCTAATATGGAATAAAATTAACTGTCAACCTTAAGTTATTTTTTTAAAAAATTTCCCTGATGAGCAAGGATTTTGAACATTTTTTCAGGTGCTTCTCAGCCCTTCGGTATTCCTCACTTGAGAATTCTTTGTTTAGTTCTGTACCCCATTTTTAATGGGGTTATTTGAATTTCTGGAGTCCAGCTTCTTGAGCTCTTTGTATATATTGGGTATTAGTCCCCTATCAGATTTAGGATTGGTAAAGATCCTTTTCCAATCTGTTGGTGGCCTTTTTGTCTTATTGACAGTGTCTTTTGCCTTACAGAAACTTTGCAATTTTATGAGGTCCCATTTGTCCATTTTTGATCTTACAGCACAAGCCATTGCTGTTCTGTTTAGGAATTTTTCCCCTGTGCCCAAATCTTCGAGGCTTTTCCCCACTTTCTCCTCTATAATCATCAGGGAAATGCAAATCAAAACAACCCTGAGATTCCACCTCACACCAGACAGAATGGCTAGGATCAAAAATTCAGGTGACAGCAGATGCTGGTGAGGATGTGGAGAAAGAGGAACACTCCTCCATTGCTGGTGGGATTGCAAGCTTGTACAACCACTCTGGAAGTCAGTCTGGTGTTTTCTCAGAAAATTGGACACAGTACTACCAGAGGACCCAGCTATACCACTCCTGGGCATATACCCAAAAGATGTTCCAACTGGTAATAAGGACACATGCTCCACTATGTTCATAGCAGCCTTATTTATAATAGCCATAAGCTGGAAAGAACCTAGATGTCCCTCAACAGAGGAATGGATACAGAAAATGTGGTACATTTACACAATGGAGTACTACTCAGCTATTAAAAACAATGAATTCATGAAATTCTTGGGCAGGTTGAGCATGTGGTGGTTTGGCCTGTATTTCATAATGAGTCACCAACACACTTTTTTAAAGAAGAGAATCTTTTTTATGTTTCTCTGGGCCTTTAAAGGAAGCACTGGGAGGCAGAGAAAAGAGAATCCTGGGTAGGCACTGGAAAGCCAGGCTAGCCCATCAGTAAGCTCCGAATCAGTGAGAGGCGCTATCTCAAAACACAAGGTAGAGAGAGAGTAATATAAGATTCTTAGTGACCACCATGTGTGCAGGCTCCTGAACACATATATGTATACATACATACACAAAACATGTAAAGCCATTTCTCAATGGGTTTTTTAAGATTCATTTATTTTTATTTTCTGCATGAGTGTTTGCCTCCTTGTATGTACATAAACCACATGTGTACCTGGTGCCCAAGTAAGCAGAAGAGAGTGTCAGCTCCCCTAGGACTGAAGTAGCAGACAGTTTTAAGCTGCCACGTAAGCCCTGGTAATTGAAATCAGGTCTGCTGGAAGGAAAAGCATCCTGTGTTCTTAATTGCTGAATGGCTCCAGCTCCTGAAAGTGATTTCTTGTAATCCAGGCTGGCCTCTGCTCACTGTGTACTGAGCACTGGTCGCAAACCTCTGTTCCTCCTCCCCAACTCCCCAAGTGCTGAGATCATAGGTTCATATACTTTTATTCGTCTCCAAAGTACTTCAGCTTGAAAATATTGCTTCAATTGAACTTCTGAAACAAACCGCTAAGCTGTTAGACATGAGTTATTCAAAAGATTATTATTTCCTAATGAAATTAATTTGCCAGACCATTTAAAAGAACTAAGAGCAGATGCATTTGGGGAGAGGGGGTTGGATAGCAGAGAGGCAGGAAGGGAAGATTTCATCTTCACTAACTTTGCATTTATATCCTTTGGACTTTATGCCATATGCATTTAATGCCTATTCAAAACTCTCTAAAAAAATTTTAAAGCTCCATAGAATGTTCATAGTATGGTGTTCCTATGATATGTGCGGTCAGAGAGACCGAATGTTTTCTTTTCTGGGATTATGCATTTTAAAAACTTGTTCCCCATTCATTGTTTTAATAGTATTTTAAAACATTTCATGGGTTATAGGTTATGAGATGGATCAGTGGTTAAGAGCACTGACCGTTCCTCCAGAGGTCCCTGCAACCACATGGTGTCTCACAACCATCTGTAATGGGATCTGATGTCCTTTTCTGGTGTGTCTGAAGATGGTGACAGTGTACTCACATACATAAAATAAATAAATCTTTTTTTAAAAATTTCATAATGTCTATTCTGTGTTTTAAATAGAATTAAAATAGTTTTTAAGAGACTGAACTCATTAAATTGCATTTGTCCTAACAATTGTTCAGTTTATCCATCAGCTTTTGCTTTTCCTAAATTTTTTGTGGTCCCACAAAGTTCCTTAAGTTTCTTCCCTGTTTTCTGTTTCCTCAGGGGTTGGCATCCTGTGTGAACATTTTAACTGGACCCTTTGGCAAGTATGTAAGCACTTCTAATTATGCTGGCTATATGGTTGTCTCATGAAAATAATGGGAACACTTTCTGGAGATATTTTTAAAACTTGAGTTTAAGGAAATGTATAGCTTTTGCGATGTAACTGAGCGGCAGAATGTTTGCACAGGGCTCTGGGTTTGGTTTCCAGTTCGGGCGGGGGGGGGGGGACAATAATTTATCAGAATGCCATAAACTGTTATTGCTTGTCTTATACAGTCTATTGAGGGACTGGGGACATGCAAAAAGGAACCTGGCGATCTGGAACCTAAGCAAGGTCGTTAAAATGTCCCGCTACATTTGTTCTGTCCCTCGTGCTATGTGAGAGAAGGTGAGAGTGTTCAGAATGGCAGATGAAGGACCAGGAAGAGATGAGGGGCTTGTGCTTGTTCATTGTGTATCTGTAGGGGAGGATGCATATACGTTGGAAGCTAAATGTTATTACAAGAGAATCAGAACTCCAAAATGTTAAAAAAAAAAAATTATGTATTTGAAAATGTTTGAATATCCTAAGAAAAGTTCAGGGTAAGCTAGACAGCCGGCAGCCGCTCAGACTCATCCTTGGCATCACCCTCGCACCCAGAGCGGCATCAGTCCTGCGCTCTCCGTTGGTATACAGGTAGTGGAATATGCTCTATACAGGAGAGTAAAAGTTGGCGTCTATTCCTGCCTTTGCTCTGAACAATGGCACAGAGACTTACGTTTATTTATAATGCTTTTGGCTTTAGTTTAGGCTTTCTCCCCAACTAGCTCTTAACTTATATTTTTCCATTTATACTAATCTAAGTCTGCCAAGTGGCTGGTTACCTCTCCTCAATTTCATAGTCCAACTTTTTCCTTGTCTTGGTTGTAAATCTCCCATGCCTCTCTCTTTCCCAGAGTTCCACTCTCTGTCCAGAGGTTCCACCTCAGTGTTCTGCTATAGGTCATAGGCTTTTTATATTCACCAATCAAAAGGTGCCTTAGACAGGCAAGAAAGGACAGAGATACGTCTTCACACTGTGTACAAGAACATCGCTTCAATACAGGTGCACCTTTACTTGCTTGTATTTTAAAACCATAGTCAGTTTTCTTCTTCCATGATAATCCCTGGGGTTCAAACTCAGGTCACCAGGCTTAGTAGCAGATGTTTTTAAGAGCTAGGCCATGTCACCAGCCCCTGAAAATATACTATTTCTTCCAAGGCAACCTGCAACTCCAGTGCCCGGGTGATAGTTTACAAGTTTGATAATGCTGATGAAGCATCACGTAATCCTGATGTGCATTCTGATTCATTAAAGGAAAATTAGCTCTTAATTGGTGCATATAATTTTTATATTCAGGACTATAAAACTTACTGGTGAGCCAGAAACTCAACTGTGCAGAATCTTTCTTTATTGATCGATTGATTTCTTCCTTTCTTTCTTTTTACATTTGTTTGTATGCAGAATGACTGGAGGGCAAAGAAGAGAATGATAGCTCAATTCATGATGGCATGTAATTATTACCGATAATTCAGTAGTATATTTTTAGTTTTTGGTGGAGGAGTTTTCCAGCTCACTTAACAAACAACAGTAAAGGCTTACCAAATAACACAGAGTCATCCCTCCAAGTATTTAGCAAACGTTGACCTGCTTTGAGCTTCACTTTTAGGCACGTTATAAAATTTTAGTACAAATGAGTAGTGTATAACTCTAAATGTTTGTAGCATTAACTTTTGCTATTCATCTACACTCGTAAAAGAGTCAATAAAGCCTTGCTTTCTACTCTTTGATCCTACCACTTGCAAATGTTAGCGCTTGTTCTCAGAACTAGTACACAGCTTCAACTCCAGTACTTGGGAGACAGAAGCAGGCAGATCTCTGAGAGTTTTGAGGCCAGACTGCTCTACACAGTGAGTTCCAAGAAAGCTAGTGCTGCATAGAGAGACCCTATCTCAAAAAGCAAAAACAAACAAACAAAAAAGAATGCTTACTGCAGAACCCCCATCAGACAGCTCACAACCTCTGTAATTCCAGATCTATGGAATGCAGTGCCCTCTCTTGGCCTTTGTGAAAAATCACAGTCACATGTGCACACACACACACACACACACACACACACATGCATGCTTGTGCACATACATACACACTCACACAAATACATTTGAACCTGTATATGTCAATAGGGTGTTTATTCTTTCCAGGCTCAAGACAAAATAGTAGAGTTAATTAACTGTACTATTGAAATAATCTAAAATGTTAAATGCAGATGTTTCTTGAATTGGAAATATATGTAACATTGTCAATTCTAAGCACAGAGGAGACTACTTCAAGCAGATATCCTTATGTGCTAAGTCATGGTTCAGGCTGTTCCATGGAGAAATTCATTTAAAGGCAAGTGAAAGGTAAGCCTAGATATGGGATAGCAGTGGGTTGGCAATCTAGAGATGGGGTTTAGGGAAGACAGATAAATTCAAGTAGTCTGTCTGGAATTGGTTAATTTATGAGGAGAGTGTTTGGAAATAGTTTAAGGAAAAGAAGAATCCAGATAATCTTAGGCTTTGTCCCTGAGTAGTTAAGAGGGTGGTGGAAGAGAAGGAGGAACTGGGGTTGGAAAGCAAGAATTAGGAAGTCTGGCTTAGGGGGGCTGAGGAAGTAGCTGAATGGTTAAGAGAACTGATCACTCTTGCAGAGGACCCAAGTTTGGTTCCCAGCTTCAATATAGTGCCTCACAACTATCTATAACTCCAGATCTATGAGATCTGAGTCTCTTCTGACTCTTAAAGACACCAGGCATGTAGGTGGTGCACATGCATACATTTAGGACAATACTCAGACACATTAAATAATCGTTAATTATTCTTTAGTTAGGATAATTTTTAATTATAAAAAGCCCCTTCTGAAGTGGCAGGAAAATACTCTAAAGTACACTAAGAAATGAGCAGGCGTTCATTGTGGTGGTTCCTTCTTGAGAACAAGGGCTCCAGAACTTTCCACATAATTTTATACTGTGTCCCTGCTTTTAGAAGGACTTACTGAGAAGAGGACATTGAGCATGGGAATAAAGGGGCCACCATGAGGTCAGACTTCAGGGAGGCACGTGGGCTTAAAAATTAAAAAGGATTCTGTTTGGGGACCAGAGATGGTTCCATCGGTAAAGGCACTTGCTGCTAAACCTGACTATTTGAGTTAAATCCCCAGGACCCAACCCCCATGGTGCAAAAAGGTTGCTCCAACTCCAACAGGTGGTTCTCTGACCACTATATTCACAAAATACCAAGTATGTGCCTATGCATAAATACATGTATATATATATGTGTGTGTGTGTGTGTGTGTATGTATGTATATATATGTAATAAAAATAAAGATTTCTGTATTAAACATATTAAGTATGATATGCCTTTCAGACATACAAGCTCAAATGATACCAGAAGTGAGCTTGGAGGAGGAAGGGGGTGGAAAGTGCAAGACTTGACATCCACACACACAGTTAAACAGAGAAACAGATGGCAAAGTGGCCCTGAGGACTAAGTCCAGGGAGAGCCTAGTGTTTTGTAAGATATTAAGGTTATGTAGGATGGGAAAACTAGTGTGGCAACAGTGCCTAAGACAGCAGTTTTCACAGTGGGTGAATGAATGGTCGAGTAACTCATTATGGGCTGCACTAGATCCACATTGAGCAATGTTAGCATGTGGTTTCTTAGCCTGTCTTGGTGACAAGGAAAGATGCTGGCTATCTACATAGTGAAAGGTGTTCTGTATCCCTAGTCTGTAGATGGCTGTGAGGAATAATGTGCCTTCCCTGGTGGTGATGGGATATAAGAGCCTTCCTGAGAAGAGGCAGGCATGTGTGAGGTGTTTTTCCGGGTCCAGGCTCACTTCTTGTATCATTTGAGCTTGTATATCTGAAAGGCATATCATACTTAATATATATACACACACACAGGTATAGGGAAGAACTCATCAAAGTCCACACACTGCCACTGTCCTCCATCTTAGAATCCCACATTCCCAGTCATCTTCAAAATCTCTGTGCTGTCATTTAATTAATTAATCCCTCCCTGTGTTGGGTCAGATTTTGGTTGGTTTGGCATTTGTTACGCAGTGCTGTAATTCACACCCTTTGATCATGTAAGGTCTTGTAAGAGTGCGTTCAGTAGACTCCCAGAAGTGGAATTGCCAGACCTAAGTATGTGCACTTTACATTTTAGTTAAAGGAGCTATATCCTCCACACCCCACCAAAATTCTGGGCTGAGGTTTTTATTTTAGCTTTAAAAGCACAATTGGTTTTGGAAATGCCTGAAATGGATTCCTTGTGCCGGTTTAAGGGGAGACATAGTTTGTCACCTACATGGTGAGGGTCGAGTTGTAGGGGCTCCATCGGTTCATTTACTCCAATTTCTTCAATGTCCTCTTTTCTCTCTCCATGTTCAGTTGATGCCCTTCGTCCATGCCCCATGGTAAAGAATAAAGAAATAGAAAGTAAATATATAAACTCATTATTGCAAAGACAAGTGTCTGCCCAGAAGCTTGAAAAGGTGAGTTTGCTGGCATGGTCCTGTCGTCTCAGCTCCCATACTGCAGGCTGGCTGGCTAGTTCTTATCCCCAACCCTTTTGCTGACTAGAGAGGTCTGGGTTAGGAGCTGAGCTGAGAGTAGTGAGTGTGGACTCTGCATTTGGTGTCTTTCCCATAAGGAAAGTCCCACTTCAGTGGGATAATCGATGAGGCTTATCACGGATGAATACTGTTTGGGAAGAATAGGAAGTGCAAAGATCTAATGAGATAAATTTAGTATTTAGCTGTCAGTAATTGGGCATTTGAGCTACTGGTGTCTCCATCACACCTTCCTAGTCCATCAGGAGCAATTGTTTCCTGCTGATTCTCATTGCATCAATCAGGATCTGCACGTGGTTTTGATTGGCAATTCTCTGACAACTGAGGACAATAAATATTTTTCACGTATTCATTGGCCATTTGTACTTCTTTTGAGAGCTATCAGTACATTTGCCCCTAGATTGTTAGTTCTTTTGGTGTTCAATAGTTTTAGTTCTGAGTTTCCTGCACTTTCTGTCTACAAAGATGTTGGGTGACCAGCTTGCAGTGTCTCCCGTTCTGCACATCCTCTTTGCTCTAATAACTCTCATCTTTGCTGTGCAGAGCCTTTCAACCTCATGCAACTGCATTTGTGAATTCTTGCTATTATTTCCAGGCCTGTTAGAGCCTCCATCAGAAAGTCACTGCCTATTATTTGTGTTTTCTTTATGTTTTCCTCTAGTAGTCTCAAAGTGGCTGGTCTTACATTCAGGCTGTTGACCCGATTTTTGCCAGGCTCAGGGCTAGGGATCCAATTTCAATCTTTGATTTGTGAGTATCAAAAATCAGCACCTTATTAAGATCTGTGGCTACGTGAGTTTAATTCTGCATTTTTCCTGGTATACCCCATCTTGTTCCCTACACAGGGAGGATACAGTAGCAAATGGTTTACTGCACAGATACTGTATCTAGTATTTACTATTTGTCTCACATATACTTTTCTCATTTTTCAGGAGTACTCACAGTCTTCTCTCACCAGAAAATATTAAAACTTTATGAAGTGATGCATCCAAAACTATCAAAAAACATGAACGGGCTTGAGAATAAGGCTAAACCTGGAAAACACTCGTGCCTTGCCATAAAAGATACAGTAAGACTTTGTTTCAGGCATGGTTCATATTTTGCAGTTTTCAAATGTGTCTTCAGTGTTATTCATTCTTTATAGGTGCACTCAAAATAATTATAATATATATATATATACATACATACATATATATAGTTATATATAGTTATATAGTTATATATAGTAATAAAGTTTTAGGATATTCGTGTCAGACCAAAATGGATATTAATCTCATAGGTAAGGGAACAGTTTGGTATATTTTGATTTTAAAAAGAAAATAGGGCCAGGCGGTGGTGGCGCACGCCTTTAATCCCAGCACTTGGGAGGCAGAGACAGGCAGATTTCTGAGTTCAAGGCCAGCCTGGTCTACAAAGTGAGTTCCAGGACAGCCAGGGCTATACAGAGAAACCCTGTCTCGAAAAACCAAAAAGAAAGAAAGAAAGAAAGAAAGAAAGAAAGAAAGAAAGAAAGAAAGAAAGAAAGAAAGAGGTAGGGAGGGAGAGAGAGAGAGAGAGAGAATAAATAGGTGTCGTTATCAGAGGTATGGCATTCTTGTATACTTCCATTTCAATTCCCTGTATAGCAGCTGCCAACTAAAGCAGCCTTAAGTTTACTACTATGCTTTTCAGTGGCATCCTTCACTTACTGTGTTACTTTCCTTATATATGTTGCACTCTGAAAACATTTATGTATAGCCTATCTTCTTGCAGAAATATATGCTATATGATGACAATGACCTAGTGGATTTTAGCTCACCATTCAGTAGGTAGGACAATAGTTTAGTGTGTGGGGATAGGTGCACACACACACACACACACACACACACACACACACACACACGTGTGTGCTTTCTTTCAAAATGACAGCTTACTATGTAGCCCAGAGGGGCCTTGAACTTGCACTGCAATGTAAAAGAGTAGGTACTCCTGTTAGTTAGTTAATTAGTTAGTTAGTTAGTTAGTTAGTCTATACTTAAAGTATTTACAGAGCTGACATTGTAGTTCAATGTTAGAGCAATTACCTAGTATTCATGAGTCTCTGAATTCAATCTTTAGCACCATAAAATGAAAAAAAAAAGATGTAACTCTGTTTTAGAAATATTGTGGGGCCAGATGATGGTGGTGTACGCCTTTAATCTCAGCTCTCAGGAAGCAGATGCAGATGGATTTCTGAGTTCGAGGCCAACCTAATCTGTAGTGTGAGTTCCACAATAGCCAAGGCTACACAAAGAAACCCTGTCTTATTAAAAAAAAAAAAAAAAGATTGTGTCAACAAATCTCTATAAGTTTGTAAATACTATCTCAGGAAACAGAGGCAAGTGGATTGAGTTCAAGACCAGCCTGCTCTACATAATTCCAAGCCAGCTAGGGATACACAGTTCCACCTTGTCTCAAAACTGAAGAAACAAGAAACTCAACAACAACAACAGAACAAATAACAAAGCATAAAGAAACAAAAGGAAAGCCACACGTGCAAACCCAAACACTTGTGTGAGGAAATATTCCTCATGCTGGTGATCTCAGATGTTTCCTCTCCCTCTCTTTTCCTTTCCTTCTTCCCGTTTCTCTCTTTTCTCCTCCCTCCCCCTCTTCTTTCTTCCTTTCTTCCTGTTTTCATTGCTTTCTCTTTCCCTTCCCTTCTCCTTCCTAAGGGGGTGGGATGATTGAGAGAGAGAGATTGAGAGAGAAAGATTAAGAAAGAGAGAGAGAAAGAGAGAGAGAGAGATTGAGAAAGAGAAACTGAGAAGGCAGAGAGAAATTGTAGCCTTCTCTGAGCCTGAAAGGAAGCCCTGTAAATGCTAAGAAAGCACTGTAGCACTAGACTGTATTTCGTGTTGGAACAGGTCAGGAATGTGAACAGACATGCCAGTCTGCCTTGTGGTGGTGTTGCAATAGGACTTGCTGTGGCACCACTAAGACACAGCATAGGTACAAACACTTGTGCCCACCTTGCAACATGGTAAGGAACATGACAGCATAAAAACAGATGTCCCTGCTCTGCTAATCATTCTCAAACATAGCAGGCATGCAGATAAGGGATCAAATACCACCGCATGGCACTGTGGTGCCTTCTCAACAAAATGGCAGCACTTAGACATGGTATTCCAGTAACAGGCATGCCTAGGCCACTACATGGTGGCCCTGGGACATGTAGGAGTGCACACAGACATTCCCAAGCAACCATGTAGTTGCCTAGACCCGTCTGTTCACACATCAGCCATGGGATTGGGTCTAGGCCACCAGGTGGTGGGGTTAGGAGATGGCTGGCATGTGAAAAGGCATGCTTAGACCACCATGTGGCAGCTCTGGGGAAGAGCATGCATGTGAAAAGGAGAGCCAAGGCCACCAAGTCTCAGTTCTACCACATAACAGCCTAGGCATGCCTGTTTGTAGGTCTGCCATGTTTCAGGGCCATTATATAGTGACATCTGCCTTGTTCCAATGCTGCAAAGTAATCTGATAAGTTCTTTTCTTAAGAGACATGCCCAGACTTTCATGTGTCAGTGCTAGTGAACAGGAAGCATGCAATCAGGCAGGGCAGTGCTGCTGTGTGGTGGTGATGGAACATGATAAGCATGCATAGAGGCAAGCCCACGAGGCCACATGAAAAGGTTTGTGTGTGAACAGGTGTGCCCAGACCATCATGAGGTGATATTGGGACATAACGAGTATGCAAACTGGCATTCCAAGGCTACCAAAAGACAGCCCTGGGACATAGCAAGTCTGTAAACAGGT
This sequence comes from Mus minutoides, assembly GCA_902729485.2. Lineage (NCBI taxonomy): Eukaryota > Metazoa > Chordata > Mammalia > Rodentia > Muridae > Mus > Mus minutoides. The sequence goes on from LR751029.1 coordinate 92,332, forward strand.
ATGCCCAAGCTGCCAAATGACAGTGCTGGAACACAGCAGACTTGCAAGCAAGTGTGTCCAGGATACCACATAGTGTTGTGACATGACAGATATGTAAGAAACACTTCAAGGCCACCATGTGGCAGCACTGGGATATGGCATATGTGTAAATAGGTGTGAACAGGCTGTCATGCAGTGGCCCTGGAACATGGCAGCCATGTGAACAGGGAACCCAGTCCACCATATGGTATTCACTGGGACACGGTAGATTTGTAGATAGGAATACCCAGGCCACCACGTAGCAGCCCTGGACATACCAGGTATGCAAACAGGTTATTCCCAGGCNCACTGGGATATGGCATATGTGTAAATAGGTGTGAACAGGCTGTCATGCAGTGGCCCTGGAACATGGCAGCCATGTGAACAGGGAACCCAGTCCACCATATGGTATTCACTGGGACACGGTAGATTTGTAGATAGGAATACCCAGGCCACCACGTAGCAGCCCTGGACATACCAGGTATGCAAACAGGTTATTCCCAGGCCGCTGTGGGGTGGCACTGGGACATGCAGGCATGTGAACTGGGATACACTTCATGTATAAATAGTTGTGCCCTTGTGTGATGGTTCGAGTAGGTATGAATGCTTGCCCATAAGGAGTGACACTCTTTGGAGGTGTGGCCTAGGTAGAGTTGCTGTGCCCTTGTTGGAGGAAGCGTACCGCTGTGGGGAGGACTCTGAGGGCATATATGCTCAAGCTACACCCAGTGTGGCTCACAGTCTCCTTTGCTGCCTACCGATCAAGATGGAGAACTCTGCGCTCTCTCTCCAGCACCAAGTCTGCCTGCATGCCACCGTGTTTCCTGCCATGACAATAACAGACTAAACCTCTGAAACTGTAAGCCAGCCCCAATTAAATGTTGTCCTTTATAAGAGTTGCTGTGATCATACTGTCTCTTTACAGCAACAGAAACCCTAACGAGGACATCTTGCCACCAAGTGACAGTGCTCATGCAGGGAGGCATGCCCAGGCTGCCAGTGGTGTCCCTGGGACACAGCAGGTGTACAAGCAGGCATATCCAGGTCACCACATGGTGGTACTTGTACCCAGCAGGGGGTGTGAAACTGAAATTTGCAGGTTTCTAGTTAAGACGATTTCACCTATAGCAAATAAGACTTGCTGTCTCTGTGGGTGTGTTGGGTGGTGGTCATATCTCAAGAGAACAGAGCAGACACTGCACTTCTCAAAAGAGAGGAAGGGGTGGCAGGTCCACAAAGCAGAAGTCAGCAGTTCAGGGTTAGCTGGGTGGTCTTGGATCTGAGATGGAGCCACGTTATGTTTTCAGATGCCTGTATCAGCTGGTATCTCCCAAGGAAATTTGGTAATAATTTAGTGGTAAAGTATGCTGTTTTTTCATTTTCTTATTCAGTCCTTCCTGTTTTCGAAATTTTTAATTTCCTATAAAGGCTCCAACTTTGGGGTTCTGAATCATCAGGAGTCAGAAGTATGTGTCATCCTGCTGTGTTACATAAGGAATGGGTTTGGAAGTCAGTATCATTTGTAGCCTTATAGCTGAACTAGACAACGGAGGATACAGGGGTTTGTTTTGTTTTGTTTTGGGGTTTTTTTTCATTTTTTATTAGATATTTTCTTCATTTACATTTCAAATGCTATCCTGAAAGCCCCCTATACCCTCCTCCCACCCTACTCCTCCTTCCTGGCCCTGGCATTCCCTGTACTGGGGCATATGATCTTCCCAAGACCAAGGGCCTCTCCTCCCATTGATGGCCGACTAGGCCATCCTCTGCTACATAGGCATGCAAGGTTAAAAAAAAAAAAAAAAAAAAAAAAAAAAGCACCAGACTCAAATTGATCAGAGGAAAGTCTAAAGGTATCTGTCAAGTTTTCCAATCTCAGTAGATATTCCAGGAATCCAAGGTTTTTAGGGCTCTTTTTTTTCTTTCTAGCTGTTGTCTTTTAGCTATTTAACCACATCTCTGACTATTACTGAATTATTATCATAATAAGAGCATTCTTTTTTGACTTTTATTCTTCTCTCATACCTTATATCCCAATCACAATTTCCCCTCCCTCCAATCCTTCCAGCCCCTCCCCCAACCTCACCTCTCCCCCAGATCAACTCCTCCTCGTTTTGTCTGCTCTTGGGACCCTTTTCCTCTTACTGTGTTGTTGATTACGAGTCAGAGACACCCCTACTCTCACTGTTGGGAATCCAACAAGAATGCCAACCTACACAACCATATGGTATATGCAGAGGACCTAGCTCAGACCCATACAGAGTATGTGTTTGTCTCAACAGTTTCTGTGAACCTCTATGAGCCAAATAACAGCATTTTTAGTATAAGAATGCACTGAGGCCCTTCTCTGCTGTTAATGGGTTTAGGCCTCTTCTAGTCTAGAGAAGTATTTCAACAAGGGATTCCATGTGGTTCTGTATTGTTCCTACGCTTTAGACATCTGTTCCTTGTCCTTTATAGCCTGATTAGACAGAAAATTGCAATGTATTTCCAAAGATAGTGTTCTTACAATACCCAGTCCTATATCAGCTGTAGTTTACATCCTCACTGCCAAGAGGATGAGAATTGGAGCTCTTTTAATCCTGCCTGGGAGCCTCTACTGATAAAATGAGAGATTTATCACTTTAGCTTTATATAAACTAGAGTAGAGAGTCTGCCCATTGAGGGGTGAGGCACTGGTAGGCTCATGTTCCGCTGAGTAAAAAGAGGCCTGTTTGTGGCCTACTTACAACAAGAAATACTTGGTTCAGCTTCTCTTTGTCTGGACATCAGGTTTATAGTTCAATTATATGGCTCTTGCTTTAACATTCCCATATGAATGCTTCCCTTGAGGGTTCTATAACAGCATGGAGCCAGTATTGATAACATAATCTTTTCCAATTTGGATTCTTATAACCCCATTTCCCTTCAGTGGGAAGATACCATGTAGTTAGGCAGATAAAATATCCTGAGTTTGTTCTGATCTTAGTGGTTCTAAAACCTTTTGAGTGGCCCTTAGTTTTGTCATAAGGACAGTCCTCTTTCCAGTTATCCCAGGTATATCATCATATTTGTTTGCAGCAATTATGAGACCTTATTTCATTTCCAGGAGAATATTTGTATCATCTAGAAGGAAAGGCTGTTATCTGGGAAAATAACCAAGCACAAATCAGCAAGTTTCCCCAGGATACGTGTTATTCTTGAGTATAGCAGGGCTAGCATAGCCTTTTGTAGCAGGCTACAAACCTAGAAAGCCATTGGCCCAGATGCCTTTCCCAAATCTGTTCACACAGCAGAGATAAAGTGGGACTATAGACACGTTGGCTCACATGCCATTTCTGAGACTGGTGTTGTCAGAGGCTATACAAGCATGTTGGCTCACATGGGAATTCTGAAGCTGTTCGTTCACATTGGAGGTTGTATGCCTAACTGAACTAGATCAAATGAAGAGGGGTTTGAATGGGCATGTTGTAGCATGTGGCATTTCCAATCCTGTTCACATAGAAATGGGTCATGGATATGTTAGTCCACATACCATTTCCAAGCCTGGTCATATCAGGGGCTGTATAGACAGGGTGTCTTTTCTGAATCTGATCACATTGGGGGATGCTGGGTCATAGCACAGGTGGCACTAGGACATAGCACAGGGGAAAACAGGCATGCCTGTACCACCATGTGGCAATACTAGGACAGGGCAATTGTGCAAACAACCATAACAAGGCTGCCATGTACAGTGTAGAGACACAGCAAACATGCGAGCAGGCAAGCCTGTGTTACCACATTGTGCTGGGACAAGACATGTGTGAGCAAAAGCACAGCTAGGCCTCTAACTTTTAGCACAGGGACACCCAGGTATGTGAACAAGTGTGCCCTGTCTGCTATATAGCAACCCTTAGACACACCAGCCATGCAAACAGGCATACCAGTCCACTGCTTGGTGGCTGTGACACAGCAAACATGTGAACAGGTATGCTGATGTCACCAAATGGCAGCACTGGGACATGGTAGATGGGTGAACAAGAATAACCAGGCTACCAAGTAGTAGTGCTGGTATGTGGCATGCATGGGAATAGGCCTGGCCAGACCTCCAAGGGGTAAAGCTGATACCTTTCAGGTGGGTAAAGAGGCATCATGCCCAGGTTACCACATAGCAGAACTAGGCTATGGCATGAGTACAAACAGACCTGGAAAACCAGGTATACGGCAGGTGTACAAACAAGAACTCTCAGGTCGCCCAGTGATGGCACAAGGGCATGGCAGTTGTGTGAATAGGTGTGCTCCAGCCAGTGTGGCATCACTGGGATATGGAAAGATGATGAATAGTCATGCCCATTCTGCCAGGTGTTGTCACTAAGAAACAGCAGGCATGTAAGTTGGCAGCCTTGGAACACAGCATGGGTGCAAAATGGTGTTCCCAGGCTGCTATGTGGCAGTACCAGGACATGGCAAGCACTGCAAACCATAGCCAGGCCACTGCGTGGTTGCACTGGGACATGCTCAAGCCACCATGTGTCAGCCCTGAGATACTCACTGTTAGCACACAAATAAGCCTATGGAGGAAAAGCCATGACAACCCTGGGACTCAGCAAGTGTACAGTCCTGCCCAGGTCACCATGAGAGAGCATGGGAACACGGCAAGGGAGTGACCATGTGTGCCCAGCTGCACTGGAACATGGCAGGAAGGTAAAACAGGCATACCTGTGCTGACATGTTGCTATGCTGAGACAGAGAGTGTGTAAAAACATGTGTCTAGACCACCATATGTGAGAACAATAACCAAGTGTTGGCATTTAAACACAAGAGAGATATGAACAGGCATGCCTAGGCTGCCATATGGCAATGCTGGGACTTGTCAGGTGTGCAAGAAAGTGTGCCCAGGCCACTGTGTTGCAGGAATGGAAATTGCACATGCCCAGGCCACTTTGTGGTGACAGTGGGATATGGCAGGTGTGCAAACCCAGAGACCCAGGCTCTCTTGTGGCAACATGGTGGCACAGGACGAGTGTGAACAGGCATGCTTATGCCACCGTGTACAGATGAGCAGATGTGCAGAAGAGTGCACAGGTCGGCATGTAATGGTATTCATAGCATGCAAGCAAATAGGTGAGCCGGGGTCAGCAAGTAGGGGCATAAGAGCATAGCAAACATGCATGCAAACAAACCTTCCCGGGTTACCAGCTGGCAGAACTGGCACATGACAATCATGGTTACAGACAGGCTGAGGTGGCCAAGTGGCAACACAAGAACATGGCATACATGTGAACAAGTGTGCCTACTCCACCCTGGCTAAGATAATTGCCAAAGCCACAAACTGATTTCACTTAAATATGGCAACTATGCAAACAGGTGTGCTTAGGCCTCCATATGTTGGTACTGGAAGTCAACAAATGTGCAAATGGGCTTGCCCACACTGCTACATGGCTGTGCCCATACACAGCAAGTATATCAACAGATGTACCTAGACTGCCAAGTGGTGGCACTGGGACACCACAAGAACACAAGCAAGGATGACTAGCCCATGATGACAGTAGGACATTAGGAGTGTGCAAACAGCAGTGCCCAGTGCTCACAAGTTGGTGGAGCTAGAACACGGCAGGTATGTGACTAGGCATATCCATAGTACCCAGTGATGTTGCTGAGAAAATGTAGGTGTGTTACCTGGTGTCCCTAGGCCACCAATCGGCAGGTCCTGGGACACAGTAGATATGTATACAGGTGTTCCCAAGCCACCAAATGCTGGCTCTGGAACACAGAAAGCATGCAAACAAGCCTGTGCAAGCTACTATGTCACCACACAGTAGCTGGAACATTGCAGGTGTGCAAATTGGCATGCTCAGACCACTGCACGATGGCCCTGTGACATGGCAGGCATGGGAAAGTGGAATAACTGGCCACTTTTGATGGTAATGGCAGTTGTGTTAACAGGAGTAACCAGATTAGCATATGTCAGGACTGGGACACAGTATGTATGAGAACAGGCAAGCCCAGGCCACCATGTGTTAGTGCTAGAACATGCCACATATACACATGAGCAGGCAAGTCCAGGACAAAGAATGGGGACACAGGAACATGGATATCATGCAACCAATCCTGCCCAGACTGCCAACTGGTGAAACTGGGACATAGCAAGCACAAAAACAAGTATATCAAGGCCACCAAGAGGTAACACATATAAATAGGCATGCCACCAGTACCACATGGTGGCACTGGCACAATGCAGGCACTAAACAGGTATCCCCAGAGCACCCATTGGCAGTGCTGGGATACAGCGGCTGTTCAAACAGACATGCCCATGGCACCAATTAACATCCCTGGAACATGGCAGGAGTATGAACAGGTGTGCCCAGACTGCCATGTGGAAACAGACATGCCCTTCCTCTGTGTGTGGTGGTGCTCAGACATGCCATGCATAAAACAGTCATACCCAGGCTGCCAAGTGGTAGCACCAGGATATGGCATGTGATCAAATAGGCTGGCCCTGGGAGCACAGAAAGAAAATAAACAGTCCTGCCCATGCCATCATGTGACAGTGCTGGCAAACAGGCATGACCAGATGGACAAATAGAACGGGAACAAGGCAAGCACCCAAACAGGCATGCTAGGCCACCATGTGGTGGTGGTGAGACATGGCAGACTTGTGAACAGGTGTTCCCGTACCACCAGGTTCAAGCTGCCAAGTGGTGGCACAGGGATGTGGCAAATGTGCAACAGAAATGCCCTTGCCACAGCTTTGCAGTCCTAGAACACTTTAGGTATGCTAAGAGACATGCCCAGGCCTATGCATAGCAGTGATGAGAACAGTACAAACATATACACAGGTGCATGCAATCACATCAATAATTGATGGTTCCGAAACACAGCAGGTGTGTCAATAAAGATACCCATTTTGTTACTTCATGAACCTGGGAGACATGCAAACAGGTATGCCAAAGCTGCCAAATTGCTGTACTGGTTCTTGACAGATGTGGAAACAAGAGTGACCATGTCACAGAGTGCCCATGTCACAGCAGACATGTGACTGGACACGCTCAGCATGCTGCATGATGGGGCTGGAACATGGCAAGTATGCAAACTGGTGAAACCAGGCTGGTATGTGGCAGCCCTAAGACATGACATGAATGTGCACAGCTGAGCACAGGTGGACACATGGTGGCACTGAGTCATGACACACATGGGAACAGGCATGCTCAGGCCACCAAGGGGCAGTTCTGAGATACAGCAAACATGAAATGCATCTACTCTGGTCACTATGTGATGGAACTAGGAAGATTGCGCAGGCAAACAGGCTGCCAAATCACAGTATGGGAACAGGGCAGGTGTGTGAACGGACATTCTGAGCAGCTACATGACAGCGCTGGGACAATGCAGGTGTGAAGACAGATGTCCCCAAGTAGCCAATTTTGTAACATTGTGACACCGCATGTGTGTTAGCAGGTGAACCAAACCCACCATGCGACTGCACTGATACACATGCACATGTAAGCAGGCACGCCTAGGCCACCACACTGGGACCCTGAGACCTGCAAACTGACATATCGATGCCGACACGTAATGGCATTGGGACACAAGTATCTAAACAGGTTGTGCTGGGACATGGCATACATGGGAACCAGAATGCCTAGGCCATCAATTGGCAGAGCTGGAATACTGCAAGGGTGCAAGGAGGAATAACCAATCTGCCACAAGGTGACACTGAGTCACAGCAAATGGACAAGCATATGTATGTGCCCAGGCCACCACTTGATGGTCATGGGGCATGACAGGTGTGCAAACAGTAGAATCCAGGGCATCTATCAACAATGCTGGCACATAGCAGGCATGTTAATAGGCAAGCACAGACCACCATGTGGTAGAACTGTGCCATGACATGAATGAGGACAAGCCTGCCCAGGCCACCAATGAAGGCACTGCAACACACAGCAAGTGTGCAAATGTGTCGCTATGCCACTGTGTTGCTGCTATGGAATGCAGCAAGCATGTTCAGGCTGCCAAGTGGTAGCACAGGGATGTGGCAAATGTGCAACAGACATGTCCTTGCCACAGCTTTGCAGTCCTAGAACACTGTAGGTATGCTAAGAGACATGCCCAAGCCTATGCATAGCAGTGGTGAGACAGGCATGCACAGGCCACAAGTGGTAGTGCTGACCGGCATGACAAGTATAAACAGGCCAGTGTATAGTGGCACGGGGACACAGCATACATGCAAATAAGTGAGGCTAGACTACTTATGGTGCTGCTATGACAAGGCACACATATGAACACGTATGCCCAGACCACCATGTAGGGACACGGGAACACAGCAAGCATGCAAGCAATTCTGCCAAGCATAGAACTGGAATACAAGAACAAAGACATTCCTGTCTTTGTGCATGTAACCAGACATGCCAGCACTTCCATAGGTGGCACTGGAACAATGTGGGCATGTAAACAATGTTGGCATCCCTGGCCTGACAATCGGCAGTGCTGAGACAAAGAGAGTATGCAAATAGGCATGTAAACAGTTCACCAATTTGCAGCTGTAGGACAGGGAAAACATGTGAACAGGCATGGCCAGACCACCATATTGTAGCACTACAACATGGCACACATGAGAACATACATGCCCAAGCCATCAAGAAGCATCCCTGGGGCATAGTAAACATGAGAACAGATCTGCCCAGGAACAGAGAGCAGGAGCATGGCATGTCTGTGAACAAGCATACTCGAGCCACCCACTTGATGGCCCTGAGACATAGCAGGCATGGGAACAGCCAGCCCTGGGACACAGAAAGTGGGTAAACAAGTGTGCCCATGCCGTGAGTTGGTGACTTTGGTACAGAGCAGGCATGCAAACAGATGTGCCCAGGTCACTACATGGGCAAACACAGCAGGCACATGAACAGGCATGTCACAACACTGGGACACAGCAGACAAGCAAAAAGACATACCCACACTGCCATGTGGTGGCACTGGAGTATGGTGGGTGTTAACATTCATTTCCACACTGACATGTACTGGCAATGGTACACAGAAGGCATACAAACAGGGGTGCATGCACCACTATGAAGAACCCTGGGACATGACAGGCATATGAACAACCCAGCCGTTGTCACCACTGGGAGATGAGACAGGTATGAACAGATGTGGTATTAAGATTAATAGGTACGTGAACAGGAATGCCTGTGCCAGCAGGTGGCTTGCTAGGACACAGTGGGTACAAACAAGCATATCTATGACAACAATGGTGGCATTGGGAGACGTCACAGGTGCAAATAGACCTGCCCAGGTCACCACATGTTGACACTTGGGCATGGCAGGTGCACCAACAGAAATACTAGTGCCACCAAATACCAATGCTCACACATTGCAGGTGGAAACAGTCATGTCTTTGCTGCCATGTGGTGGCACTGGGAGATGTGCCCACAGTACCACATGGAAACCCTGATACAAAACAAAAGAATGTTAACAGCATCCCTGTGTCACCACATGGCAATTCTAAGATATGAGAGGCATGCAAACAGGTGTCACTCTTACACAATAGGTGCGACGCACCTCCCTCGACCAGAAGAAAGTCACGTCACCACCGGGATCTTCTCAGTTTGCTTTATTCTGGAGCACCTTGATAGTAGATTCCCAGGACCCTGGACAGCAGCAGAGCTGCTGCTTTTATACTCTCCCAGGGAAGGGGGAGGGGGGCGTTGTAGTGGATGTGGATTGGTGCACCAAACTACACCTCATTAGCATATGGCCCGTTCATTGGTGCAACAAGCCACACCTCATTTGCATATTGTCCATTCAGGAGGGGCTATCATTTGAGGAGAGCCTGAAGAGAGAGCTGGAGTTTCCCAGAGCCCTGGGCTTCCCGGAGCAACCGCAGCTTCCTACAAATAGGCACATGAATGGGATTGCCCACACCATTAAGTGCTGAGATGTGTAGCTATAGAAAGAGACATGCCCTCACTGTCACATGTTGGCACCAGGAAATAGTAGGCATAAATATTTGTGTCTGTGACACTCTGTGGCCATGATAGGGCACCACAAGTGAGATATGCCAATGCTGGCAAGCGGCAATGCTACAAAACATCAAGCATGTGACCAGACATGCCATGGATGTGCTGGAAACAGAATACATGCAAACTAACATGCCCACACTGCCACGTGGTGTCCATGGAACATGGCAAGTACATAAACAGTTGTTCCTGCACCACCATGTATCATTGCGTGAACACAGATAGTGTGCAGTCTTGTTTGTGTCGATAATGGGAGGTGTCCGGTGTGTGAGAAGATGTGGATACATGCCACCATGTGGTGCTGATGGGCTTTGGGAGAGATGTGAACAGGTGTGCCCATGTCACAAGATGGTGCTGCTGGTATGTTGCAGGTATGAACAGGAAAGATCATCCTGCCTATGGCAGCACTGGGAGATGGCAAGGGTGGGAAAGACGAGTGTCTGGGCCACCACACAGTAATGATGGGACTTGGCAGATGAACGAATAGGCCTGTCCCCACCAGGTGGCACAATGGCAGGGGACACAGTGGGCTCATAATGAGGTGTGCCAGCACATCCACGTGGAGGCACTGGACATGGCTGGCCTACAAACAGGTATGTCCATGCTGCCACAGGGCAGCAGGGGACATGGCAAAAATGCAAACAAGCATAACCCTGGTGACACATACCAACAATAGGACACAGTATGTTTGAGTACAGATGATCCCTAGAACATGACAGGTGTGTCAAGGCCTCCACATAGCACTGAGACATGCCAGGTATGGAAACAGGCATCCTTCAGCCACACCTGGTGGCAGTGCAGTGTGGCAGAGGTGCAAAGAGGCTTGCCCATACTTCTACATCACAAGGCTGGGATGTAAAATGCTTAAATATGGGTAATTACAGGCTGCCACGAGGCAAAATCAGACATAGTAGGCATGCAAACAGATATGCACATACCATAAGGAGCTAGCAGTGGAACATGGCAGACACACAAACAGGTGTGGCCACACCACCATGTGGTGGCACTGGAACTCAGAGGACACTCAAACAGACCTAGCTGCACTGCCATGAGTTGACAGTGAAGCGCAGCAGATGTGAAATCAGGTGAGCCTATGTTACAATGTGATCACCCTGGGACACCTCAGAAAAAAACAGGTGTGTCATATGGTGGTGTTAGGACACCAGAGGCATGCAAACTGGTATGTTCTGCCACCATGTGATGACACTGATCACAGAAAGCATATGGACAAGCTTGTCAGAGCCATCATAGGGCAATGCTGGTATGCCACGTGTGCAAAAACGTGTGACCCACCAGCACATGGTGCTGCTGGGATGTGGCTGGCATGTGAACAGATGAGCCCACACTACTCCATAGCAGCCCTGATACAGAACAAGAATGCTAACAGGCATGGCTGTGCCATCACATCGCAGTTCTAGAACATGAGAGGCATGCAATAGATGTGCCCTGCCACCATGTGGTAGCACTGGTAAACAGCAGGCACACGAATGAGTCTGTACTATCATGTGGCAGCACTGGGATGTGGCAGATCTGTAAATAGATGTGCCTTGCCACCATGTGGGGTGCTTGTATGCTCACTTGCAAGCTATTCTGTGATCCTGAGCCTTAACAGCATGAGCACACATGTTCACATGTAATCTGCACTGCTCACCTTGCAGCATTGGTATGGGCAAATGTGTGTTCACATGCAAGTCACACTGTGGCTAAGATGATGTTGTTACTCATGCTCACTCTCAAATCACAGTACAGTGGCATGCCACAACATCATGGACACAAGTGTTCGTGCACACACCAGTTCATGGTGCTATGCCACAGTGCCATCCACATTTGTGATCACACATGAGTCTCACCCCTGCATCATGAATCAATGGCATGAGCATGCATGTTCCTGTGTAAGCAACTCCACAACACCATACTATAGTCTCATGTGCATTCATCTTCACATGAAAGCTGTGGTATAGCATCATGTCATGGGGGCAGGGAGGGACACACAGGTTCACATATGAGCCAAACCATGGTGGCCTGGTTCTGTTTGGTCACATGTGAGTTGTGCTGTAGCATGATGCTGCAGTAGTGTGGTCATATGTGTTCAGACATGAGTCATGCCATACTGTGGTGCCATTGTGATATTTACACACATGTTTACTTACAAGCCATGCCATGGCACTGTGTTGTGGAGACACGGGCACATATTTTCACATGTTGGCCACACTGTGGAAGTATGGAAAAACATGTTCACATGCAAGCTGCACACTAGCACAGTGTTAGGCTGACAGGGGCATGTATGTTACACATGAGACATGCCTCAGCCTCATGCTGCAGAGAAGTAGGCATGCATGTCCACACACTTCAGCGTAACATGACAACAATAAATGGTGGCATGGTCACACATGTTTAAATGTGAGCCACATTATAGTACCATGTCAGGGTACTATGCTGCATTGCCATTTCATGATAATGTGAGTACATATATTCACATGAACATTGCACCATGACCCTGTGCCACAGTTTTATACCATGGTTTCATGGGTACATGGTGTCATTCACACATGATCTGCACCACAGAGTCATGCCATGACTGAGTGGGCATGTGTACTCACATATAACCCACACTGTAGCATCATAAAATGTAGGTGAAACTATATGTGATTACATACTAGATGTGTCATGTTGCTGTATCACAAAGGCATGGCCATGCATGTTCTCACATGAGCCATGCTATGGTGCCATCCCAGAGTGCCATGTCAGCATTATCTCATGTTATCTTTGGCACAAACGTTCATATTCACACCATGCCATGGTACTGTGACATCATTCCATGGTGGCATAGGCATACACATTCACAGGCAAGCCATGTCATGATGTAGTACTGCTATGACATTGTCACACGTGTTCACACGCAGTCTGCACCATGGCTCTTTATCCTGGTAGAATGGGTATATATATTCAAATTCAAGCCACCACTCTGTTCCATATCACAGTGACCTACCCCACTGATGTGGGAATACATATTCATGTATGCTGGGGCCAGCCACAGTGGGTTTTCTTTGTTGTTCTTGGTTCTTCTTGAGGCAGCAGAGGGGAAAGAGAGTTTGTGGGAGTAAGACTTAGTCTTATGAGATATTTAGGGTTGCTGTATAAAATGTTCATCTTTCTAAGTCTAAGTTACTTTGCTACTGTAGCTGACCTGCCTGAGTCCCTTTGAGGTCAAAAACTGCAGTCTCTGGCATTTATCACCTCATCATAAAACAGCAGACTATTAAGTAAAGGATTAATTGCTAGAGCGTTTTCCCTTTTGTTGGGATGCATCTCGCTTGCCATGCTAGGGAGAAGTTTGGACCAATGCACCTCTATTGAACCAGGAGAAGAGAGTCATGCTCGTACAAGGAAAAACTTTTACCCAAGCAAATATGGATTAAATTCACATAAATTTCATGCATAGAATCATTCATATACATTTCTTAAATCTCCATTCAAAACAGTTGGGCCCAGCTTTCAATACTATCTCATAATTACATACTTACACATACACATCCATACTTACATATGTATGTGGAAGAAAAGATCAAGCACCAGTGCAGAAGAACTCACTCATTCCAGATGAAAATGAGTCCAATCTTTATTGAATGGAGAAAGAAAAGGCTTCTGCCCTTTTATTGCTAAATGGATTAAAACCAAGTCTGTAAGAAGAAAGCTTTACTCTTTTTATTAAGATTAAGCCTGCCTTGCTATTAAGAAAATACCTGTTCTGTCCCATGATAAGGAAAAGCCTGCTTGCTCCTTCTGCTCTCTCTGCAGCTTCTCCATTTTCCTCTTCTTCTTTATTATATGTAAGTACACTGTAGCTGTCTTCAGACACTCCAGAAGAGGGAGCCAGATCTCGTTACGGATGGTTGTGAGCCACCATGTGGTTGCTGGGATTTGAACTTATCACCTTCGGAAGAGCAGTCGGGTGCTCTTACCCACTGAGCCATCTCACCAGCCCCTCCTCTTCTCCTTAGCATTCTGCATACTGCCCTCTTAGTATTTAAGTTGCCTTATAGTTTCTAAATTATTCCACTCTGCCCTCTCTTTCTAACCTTGCTCTCTCCTCCTGCTCTGATGTCACAATAATACCCTTACTCTCAGTACCATCACTCTCAATGCTATGTATGCCTTTACGTCTAAGTTCTTCTTGGGTTTAGTTCTGTCTTAAAAAGGTGTCCTCAGCTCTGTCTCCTCTTTTTGTCCTTAGCACTTATACATCTTTCAGAATACATGATCGCATGGTAAAAAGTTCACCACAGTTAGCCGGGCGTGGTGGCGCACGCCTTTAATCCCAGCACTCGGGAGGCAGAGGCAGGCGAATTTCTGAGTTCGAGGCCAGCCTGGTCTACAGAGTGAGCTCCAGGACAGCCAGGGCTATACAGAGAAACCCTGTCTCGAAAAAAAAAAAAAAAAAAAAAAAAAAAAAAAAAAAAAAAAAAAAAAAAAAAAAAAAAAAAAAAAAAAAAAAAAAAAAAAAAAAAAAAAAAAAAAAAAAAAAAAAAAAAAAAAAAAAAAAAGTTCACCACAAGTTTATACATAAATCCAAATCATAAATCGAATAAGAAGTTTACAAAAGAGAATGTTTACTTGCATGTTTATTAGGAGGAATTATCTGGCTAAACATCCATCACCTGTCACCAGCTTTGCAAGGTTCATGGAGGATTAAAAACCATAACTCCTGTGACCAAGGTATTAGTGGAGTTTAGTATAGATAAACCAAATCATTATTTCATCTTCTGTCATCGCACCTATAGTAAATCCCTAGTTCCCTTTTTACACCCATTGGTTAATGGTTTAACAGCCTCTTGGAATGTGCTCTAAAAGGGGCTGCAGGAGAAGAGGGGGGAGAGAGGATAGCCCACATCCGACCAGAGTTCCTCCTATGCTCTGGGCAGGCAGAGGCAGGAGGGCTGCCAGATGCTCTCCACTAGGCCCTGGATGGGCATCTAAGCCACCGACCCCACTCAATGGGGGATGAACAAGGAGCAGCCCCCGACTGGGGGTCCGGGGCAACACTCTGTCACCCCAGGGTTATGGGAGAGAGGTTCCCACACAGGCGAGAGTCTGCGCAGCGAGCCTTGATGAGCAGAAACTGTCTATGGTTTTAGAGCTTTATTATAGAAAGGCAGGGGGAAAGAGAGAAGGTAAAAGAGAGAGAGAGGCCGGCCATGGCCAAGAGGGAAGAAGGGGGAAAGTAGAGAGAGAGAAGAAAGGTTAGAGAATAAGAAGGAAATAAAGGAAGAGAGAGGAGAGAGGAGAGAGGAGAGAGGAGAGAGGAGAGAAGACAAAGAGAGAGGAGTGAGAGAGCGAGGAGTGGCCAAACAGCCCTCTTAAAATATGCTGCTATCTTTTCTTTTGCTTGGTAACTGGGGAGGAGTTTAGCCTGAAGGTCAGAAGCTTGGGACATTGCCTACATGACTACTAACTATGCTTCTCTTGTGGGGGCTGTGGGGGCTGTAACTTCTACAGGAGCCAGAGTTCCAGGAGCATGAGGGAACACCTACAGTGCCATGTAGGTGAATTATCACCACTCCGGGATTCAGACCTCAGCTCAACTGGAAACCAGACTGTGTATAGCCCAATGCCCAACATGCTGTGAGTAGTAGATGACTGCTTGCCATCTCAGAAGCAATTAACTCATGACACTAAAGATTGGCAGAGTTTTCAGTGCAGTGCTTCTTATCAGAGAGAGCATAGTATCAGTCCTACTGTAAAAGAGCTTAATAAATGCTGAAAAAAATTTAGGTATTCTTATAAAATCATCATTACGAATTAAAAAATCAACTTAGAATACCCAAGATACGATCTGCAAAACACAAGAAGGAAGACCAGCGCGTGGATACTTCATTCCTCCTTTGAATAGGAAACAAAATACCCATGAAAGGAGTTACAGAGACAAAGTTTAGAGCTAAGATGAAAGGATGGACCATACAGAGACTAACCCACCGGGGATCCATCCCATAATCAGTCACTAAACTCAGACACTATCACATAGGACAGCAAGTGTTTACTGAAGGGACCCTGATATAGCTGACTCCCACAGAAGTGGATGCTCACAGTCATCCATAAGAGGGAGCACGGGGCCCACATTGGAGAAGCTAGAGATAGAACCCCAGGAGCTGAAGGGGTCTGCAACCCTAGAAGAGGAACAACAATATGAACTAACCAGAACCCCCAGAACTCGTGTCTCTAGCTCCATATGTAGCAGAAGATGGCCTAGTCGGCCATCATTGGGAGGAGAGGCCCCTTGGTACTGCAATCTTTATATGCCCCAATACAGGGGAACGCCAGGGCCAAGAAGTGGGAGTGGGTGGGCAGGGGAGCAGGGAGGGGGGAGGGGATTTTCGGGATAGCAGTTGAAATGTAAATTAAGAAAATATCTAATAAAAAATGCTGATATAAAAAAAAGAATTAAGAAATCATCTATTTGCCTATATAGCATCACTATAAGACAGTACATCTTCATAGTTCTATGGACAAATACTTAGTGATTGTTATATATGTTTTAAAATAACAGCAAAAGCATATTAATAACAGAAATCTTTCCTAAAATGAATTTCTCCTGGACCTTGCCTACTGAAGCAAATACCTTGTGGATTATGATCCAAGGTGAACTCATCTCAGGAAGATTATCTGTGAGTTATTAGCTTCTCCTATAATGGCTCCCGACATATATATAATCTATGTTTCTGCAGCATGCTGTGCAAGCAAGAGCATATGTGTACACATGTGAACCATGCCATAGCACTGTGCTAAAGTGGCATATATTTAATGCAAGTTCTGTCGTGGCACTGATCTGACATTGTGTGGTTTTGTGGGCATGTATGTTCACATGCTGAACCAAGCTACTTTACTATGGCAGTATGTGTCTGCATTTCACATGTGAACCATGCCTTAGCCATGTTTAATATACTTATTCACATGCTTATTCACACACAAACTGCACTGCAGCATCATGCTATGGTAGAGTGGGCCTGCATGTTCACATTTGAGCTGCACCACTATCATGTGGTAGCCTGTTGTAGCAGTGTGCTGTGGTTTCATACCACAATATGGTTATGCATGTTCACAAGATCTGTGCCCCAATGGCATGCTCTATGCCATGGACATGTGTGTCTACACCTTTTCTGTGTGAGCTGTGCTGATGTACCATGCCATGGTGGAATGGGCATGCATAGTTCCACATGAGGTGTGCCATGGCACTTTGCCACAGTGCCATGCTATGGGCAGCATGGGCATGATTGGTCAAATGCAAACCTTCCTGTAGCACCATGCTGGGACAGCATGCGCCTAGGAGTGGCATGGCACTATGTGTAAGGTTATGTGTGAACACATAACCACACACTACTGTGGCATCGGCATGATGTGGGTTGCTCCTGAAAACATGTGTTAACATCACTGGCCCACTGCACTTGGCATGATTCACATGTAAACACTCACACCCATGCTATCACTGCAAGGCATGACGGCATGGTGCCCCAGCACGGTGCCCTGGCACATCTCAGGTATGACTATGCATACTCATGTCACATGCTATAGTACCATGGCAATGTTTGTGTGCAAACACATGTGTCAATGCTCCATGGAGCAACACCAGAGTGTGGCTCACATGTGAACACATGAGTGCATACTGGATAGCCCTTAGCTTGGCTCACATGTTGTCTGAGTTAGGGTTTCTATTACTGTCAAGAGACACTATGACCACAGCAATTCTTATGAAGAAAACATTTAGTAAGGGCTGGCTTACACTTTTGGAGGTTTAGTTCATTACTGTCATAACAGAAAGCATGGTAGAAGTCAGGTCTGCATGGTGCTAGAGAAGGCAGCAGGAAGTGAACTGGTTGAGACCTCAAAGCCCCCTCCCACAGTGACACACTTCCTCCAAACAAGGCCACACTACTCCAACAAGGCCACACATCCTAGTAGTGCCACTCTCTATGGGCCAGGCATTCAAACATGAGTCCAGGGGGCCATTCTACCATGCATGTATACACCCATGTTCACAATGCCATGGGACAAAATCATGAGTCAGTCCATATGCAAATAAAAAGTCTCATGATGCTATAGCAGCACAGAGCAGCAGTTTGAATGTGAACATGCATGGCCACTAAAGGGTAAAAATATCTCAGTCTAGCAAATCCTGACACAGAAATCCCATGCCCATGGACATCTGCTAGTACAGATGGCTCCCATCTGAAACTGCAGCTCCCATGCTCAAGGATAACTGTCAGCACAATTTCTATCTGAAACTGCAGAGGCAGAACTAAGGCTAGAAACGTTTGCACTGGACAACCACCACGCCACAGTAGGCCCTGGCCATTTCAAACTCTACAAAACTTCAAATAGCCTCTTCCCCCAATTCCTCCATGTAGAAATTCCTTTCCCACAGAGAGCACGCTGCCCCTCAGTTAAAAGGCAATCTGCTTCTTCTGAGCTCGGGGCTGGGCTCTCATTTCTTTGTTACATTATCCAGGTTCGTTAATGATCTAACGCCCACTCGGCCATGGCACAGTACTTTGGCACACCTTGAGTTTGAATACACATGGCCATGGCCTGAAGCACAGTGCTACAGTGTGTGTGGTTTCATATGAACACATGTGCACATGGCACTGTGACACAAGTCATGTCTGAAAGGTCAGAGGTGTAAGAAATCCAGGAAATGGCTCACACGGTATTTTCCAAGATTACTGGGGGTCACAAACATGGAACAAAATGGAACTAACCAGGAAGATTATTTATGTTTACTTTGTGTTATGCAGTGTATGGAGTAGTATGCACATCTAAGCAAGATTTTAAAGATATTACACAAATGTGTCAAGAACCATTGTTACTGGCTCCCTCTCCAGAGCTCCCTGAGAGCTAGTGGTAGGTAGCAGGAGGTATTGAAAGCCTTTCGTAAAGCACATCTGCAAGAAGACGTTTACCTGTAAAAGTATAGTGTCTGCAGTCATTCACCTTAGTATTCAGCAATTGCAAAGGACTCCTGCTCAATTAGTAGGAAGAGAAAGCATAGGAGATAGCCCCTTTAGAAAGGAAAGGGGGAGATGTAAATGAGCCTTGTCTTAAGTATTTGGCTCCTCCTACTTCCCAGTCTTCTGTCATTGATTCAGAGGATAAACATTCTCTGCTAACCATTCCTCAGCAGTTTGGTGCTTTTGTACTATTCCCAGGGGATTTAGGTAGTTCATGTGAAAGGGACTATTGAGGTATATCTAACCTTGTCTTTTTGTAGCTCCAGGGATTCTGAACCTTTCTTACCCAAAGGAGATATTTTTCACAGGGGGAAATACATACAGAATATGAGCTGATTTCCTATAAGACACTTAGAAATTTTGAACAGGTCCTCTCCTCTTGCAGAGCTACAGCTCCACATACTGTGGGAGGATAACTGAATCAGAGTGCCCAATACCCCATGACTAGGACAAGCTGGCCAGGACTTGGTTTAAACCTACTGAATTCCATCTATTCCAGAATGGGTGGCATGAGGAGACAGACCATTTCTCAATCTGCTCTCAAAGAAGTATTACAAATGGTAGCCTTTGACAATGCTATCGGATAATGTCAAGAGTCTGTACAGCCAACTTGAGCAGCAAAAGGTCATTTAGAAAGTTACACAGGAACCTGCAGTGACATTTAACCTCCAAGCCTGCATCCTATAACTGAGATAGGATATTCTTTCAGTCTGTGGGACTCCCTGGCTCTATGCCAGTGGTTCGTCTTTACTTCTGACCCACCAAGCCTCAATACTCTTATTTTTGTTTCTAATTTTCAATTATAAAGACACGGAAGGTACTACTGAGTTCCTTATATGTCTGCTTCAAATGCCTTTTCACTATGAATAATATTTATATATATATATATATATATATATATATAAATTATATATATATATATATATATATATATATATATATATATATATATATATATATATATATATATATATATATATATCTCCAGCTACATATGTAGCAGAGGATGGACTTATCTGGCATTAATGGGAGAGAAGGCCCTTGGTCCTGTGGAGACGTGATATCCCAGCATAGGGGAATGTTAGAGCAGTGAGGTGAATGGGTGGAGGACCACCCTCATAGAGGAAAAGGGGAGGAGGGATGGAATGGGGGGGGTGGAGGGGAAACATTTGAAATGTAAATGAATAAAATGGTTAATAAAAATATTTAAAATATATTATGACATGAGGTTTTAGCTCAAAAAAATGGCTCTGGGAGTTAGAGAAAGGACTGAAGGAGCTGAAAGGGTTTGCAACCCCATAGGAAGAACAATATCAACCAGCCAGTCCCCCAAGAGCTCCCAGGACTAAGCCATCAACAAAGGAGTACACATGGCCCCAGCTGCATATGTAGCAGAGGATGGCCTTGTCAGGCATCAGTGGAAGGAGAAGTCCTAGGTCCTATGAAGGCTCGATAGATGCACCAGGGTAGTGGAATTGAGAGTAGAGAGGCAGGAGTAGGTGGGTGGGTGGGTGGGTAGAGAAACACCCTCATAGAAGCAGTAAGAAAGGGTAGGATAGGGGGTTTCCAGGAGGGGGGAAAACAGGGAAAGCGGATAACATTTGAAATGTAAATGAAGAAAATATCCAATAAAAAAAAGAAAGGAAGAAAGAAAAGGAAAACTAGAAGAAGAAGAAGGAAAAAAAAACTGGCTCTGGATCTGAGACTTGGCCTGCCCACTTCAGACCCAAGCATGTTTGTTTCAAGGTTTTCTCCAAATCCTTGTCCTGAGCCAAGCTGGCTCTGTGGAAGGGGAAAATGAGATTGAAATAACAACCTTAAAAGGGCATTGTAGGGTTGGAGAGATGACTCAGTAGTTAAGAGCACTGACTATTCTTCAAGAGGTCCAGAGAAGTTAAGGGTCGTTGACGTATCATCTTTTTATTGTAGTATTGGTAGAAATTACCTTAGGTTCCTGGTGAAGACCCCACAGACTTCTCTCGACGTCATAAGAGTGTCTGTATTTTATTTATTTTATTAGTAAAAAATTTTCCGTAACATACGAAAGAATTCTCTTTAATTACCATTTGATAAAGGTTATCTTTGGAGGGGACTTCCGGTTTCAGTCTGTGTCCCAGAACTGACCCTGTGCCACAGCTCTCCATACCCAAATCCCACCAAGAGAAAACTGTTCTCCCAGGAGTACTGACACAGGCTCACAGGAGGGACAAGCCACAGTCAGAGACAGCAGGGCTAGCTAACACCACAGATAATCAGATGGTGATAAGCAAGGGCAAGAACATAAGCAATAGAAACCAAAGCTACTTGGCATCATCAGAACCCAGTTCTCCCACCACAGCAAGCCCTGTATACCCCAAACACATCAGAAAAGCAACACTCTGATTTAAAATCACATCTCATGATGATGATAGAGGAAATTAAGAAGGACATAAGTGACTCCCTTAAAGAAATACAGGAGAACACAGGTAAACAGCTAGAAGCCCTTAAAGAGGAAACACAAAACTCCTGTAAAGAATTACAGGAAAACACACCAAACAGGTGAAGGAAATGAACAAAACCATTCAGGATCTAAAAGTGGAAAATAGAAATAATAAAGAAATCACAAAGGGAGACAATCCTGGAGATAGAAAATCTAGGAAAGAGATCAGGAGTCATAGACACAAGCATCACCAACAGCATACAAGAGATAGAAGTGCTGACATGAGCCTGATACATCTGTCTCCTGAGAACCTCTGCCAGATCCTGACCAATACAGATGCGGATGCTTGCAGCCAACCATCGGACTGAGAACAGGGACCTCAATGGAGGAGTTAGGGGAAGGACTGAAGGAGATGAAGGGGCCTTGTCTGGCATCAGTGGGAGGGGAGGCTCTCAGTCCTGTGAAGGCTCGATGCCCCAGTGTAGAGGAAAGCAAGGGAGGTGAGGCTGGAGTGGGTGTGTGGGTTGAGGAGCACCTTCATAGAAGCAAGGTAAGGGGGGTTGGGTAGGGGATTTGCAGATGGGAAACTTGGAAAGGGGATAACATTTGAAATGTAAACAATTAAAATATCCAATTTAAAAAAGAGACCCCTCACGGATTGTGATGACCACTTAAATCTGTCTGTTCCTGTACAGCTAGAACAGCTGCTTTTCTTTTGCCTGTACCTGTCCTTGTTGTAGACCTCCAGCAGGAGATTACCAAACTGGCTGGTGATATTAGTAAGGCCTTACAGCTCAAGTATTAGGAGAATTAAATAAAGAACTAGAAGTAAGAACCGCCCTATTACAAAATTAGGCAACACTTGATTATCACTTATTGAAAAAGCAGCTGGGATGCCAGCAACTCTCTGGCCACTGTTTACCTGACACTCTGAATAAGCTAGTGTGTAACTAGAACAGTGAGAGGGCACTGTTTGACCTTTCTCACAACCACAGCTGTGGCCACCCCAGGTTGAATGGCTCTCCCCGTTTCTTGGCTTTTTAACAGAAACAGCCCTTGTTCTTTGCTGCTTCCCTGTTATTCCCTGTGTCCAGCATTCAAATCTCAGTCTTATGTTCTTATATATAATTACATGCTTTGGAGTTTGAATTAAGATTATGTGCGGATATAGTGAATTTATGATCTGGGCATGGAAGCATCCAGTGTGAATTCTGGAATGCCAGCAAATGTGGGAAGGAACACAGGAATGCCTGTGGCCTTCTTCAACTACCAGAGAATAGTCAGGGCAAACGATGTTCCCATATGTCAGTTTTCTGAAGAAAAAAAGGCATTGCTGTGCTTTGTATAACCTTGAACATGCTGCCCTGTGAATCAGGCCTCCTTGCTGAACTGTTACTTGTAACTATTATCATGGGAGCTGGAACTGTAAAAATGAACCTTGAGATGTCACTTGTACTCATGTGTGGATTGCCTTAGCTCCCTCCTTTTCCGTCTTACTTCTGCAGGCAGTAGTCAGGAGAGGAATTTATCTGACCTCTCACAGTTGCCTTTCTACATGATGGATCAAGTTGTTGAGCTGGACTTAGGGAGTCATGCCTAAATCTTCACACTACAGAGGCTGAGACGGAGGATTACTATAGTTTTAAATCAGCCTGGACTCTACATAGTGAACTCCAAGTCAGCCTCATGTCTCAGGTCTCAAAAGTCACTTTGATGATACCTCCCAAAACAACTTATTATGATTAAGGTTGCATTTATTCTGTAAATAAATGTATTATCCTATAGATAAAACTGCAAAGACTTCCTCCACATGAATATGGTTATCAATCATTTTATAGTACTTTGATTTCTTTCATTAGTTTTATGACTTTCGATCACTGATTTGTTTTCATTACTCATTTTCTCATTTTTTAGGCTTTTTATATAAGCATTTTTGAGGATTATGGAAAGACTTGTTTTTCATTGAAAATTCATAAACTAAATTTTGGTCACTTTTCCCTCCCCATCAATTCCCAGATCCTTCCTACCTCTCTCTCTTTCCATCCCTCTCCCTCTCCATCCCTTCTTCTTCTCTCATTTTCTTTCTCTCCCCTGCAAACAGGCAACTATTTTAGTTTTTGGTTTTGTGAGGCAGGGTTTCTCTGAATAACCCTGGTTGTCCTGGAACTCACTCTGTAGACCAGGCTGGCCTTGAAATCAGAAATCCACCTGCCTCTGCCTCACAAGTGCTGGTATTAAAGGCATGCACCAAAACTACACACAAAAATGTACAAAGAAACCATAATATTCCTTAAAATGTTCCCCAAAAGGCAATATGATACGAAAAATATCTACAAACTAAACAGAACCCCCAGAACTCGTGTCTCTAGCATCATATGTAACAGAAGATGGCCTAGTCAGCCATCATTGGGAGGAGAGGCCCCTTGGTACTGCAATCTTTATATGCCCCAATACAGGGGAACACCAGGGCCAAGAAGTGGGAGTGGGTGGGCAGGGGAGCAGGGAGGGGGGAGGGGACTTTCAGAATAGCATTTGAAATGTAAATTAAGAAAATATCTAATAAAAAAAAGTTTAAAAAAATCTACAAAAGTACCACTGAGGGCTGAGGAGATGGCTTAATGGTTAAGAGCACTGGCTACTTCTCCCATAGGTCCTTAGTTCAATTCCCAGAAGCCACAGGGCAGGTCACAACCATCTATAGTGGAGTCTGTCTTCTTCTGTCTGATATTCTCTTTTGTCATGCAAGAATACATACAAATAAAGTGCTCATATACATAAAAAATAAATCTTAAAAAAAATACCACTGAGTGCATTTTGTCTTGGCCATCTTCTGATAGTCCTGGTGCCTACTCTTGACTTGTTTATATAGCCAATGAGATTCCACTAGAGAAATACAATTTTTCCTTGGCAAACAGTTGTCAGTTAGACAACTTTTTTGGGAATGGGAAATATTGTGGTCCACTTCCCCATCTCAGCTCTGCGACTTCATTTGGCTTGGATGTCTGTAGGCCTTGTGCATGCTGCCACACTCTCTGTCAGTTCATAAGTGTGTCAGTCCTGTTATGTCTGAAAGACACTTTCCTTGGTGTCATCCGACCTTTCTGGTTCTTACAATCTTTCTTCCTCCTCTTCCAGGTAGCTACATGAGCCTTGAGGAGAGGCATTGATGCAGGCATCCCATTTAGAATTGTGGGGCTCAATCTTGGGTCCCAGATCTCTCAGAGACCAGTCTGCGCAGGTCAGCTCATGAACTGCAGAAGCAACACAGCCTCTGGGACAGACCCAGTTTTGGGCCCCAGACATCTGAGCACCTTTCCTGCAAGACAAGAAGTGTCCACTCAGGAGGGCTCTGCCTGCAGGAGCATATGAGAGAGCCATCTTGGGTCCCAGATCCCTCAGAGACCAGTCTGCACAGGTCAGCTCACAGACTGCGAAGGGCTAATAAGCAGACTGCAGAAATGACACAGCTTCTGGGACAGGCAGAAGCAACACAGCTTTTGGGACAGACCCTGTTTCAGGCTCTAGACACCCGGGCACCTTCCCCACCAGACAAGAGGTGTCTGCTCAGGAGGGCTCTGCCTGCAGGAGCAGGTGAGGGAGCCCTCTTGGGTCCCGGGTCCCTCAGAGACCAGTCTGTGCAGGTGAGTGCGCAGACTGTAGAAGCAACACATCTTCTGGGACAGGACCACTTTCAGGCCTTCATCTTCAGCCAGGAGGCAGGTCTGAACACCAGACCTCTGTGCACCTTCCCTGAAGGAGGAGAGCTTGCCTGCAGAGACTACTCTGACCACTGAGACTCAGAAGAGAGCTAGACTCCCAGGACTACTGACAGAGGCTAACAGAATCATAGGAGGAGCAAGCTCCAACCAGAAACAACTATAACAACCAACTCCAGAGATTACCAAATGGCGAAAGGCAAACATAAGAATCTTACTAACAGAAACCAAGACCACTCACTATTTCAGAACCCAGCACTCCCACCTCAGCCAGTTCTGGATAACCCAACACACCCGAAAAGCAAAACTCGGATTTAAAATTATATTTCATGATGCTGATAGAGGACTTTAAGAAGGGCATTAATAACTCACTTAAAAAAATACAGGAGAACATTGCTAAAGAGGTAGGAGTCCTTAAAGAATTACAGGAAAACACAACCAAACAGGTGATGGAATTGAACAAAACCATCCAAGACATAAAAAGGGAAGTAGAAACAATAAAGAAAACCGGAAGTGAGACAACTCTGGAGATAGAAACCCTAGGAAAGAAATCAGGAACCATAGATGTGAGCATCAGCAACAGAATACAAGAGATGGAAGAGAGAATCTCAGGTGCAGAAGATTCCATAGAGAACATGGGCACAACAATCAAAGAAAATGCAAAATGCAAAAAGATCCTAACTCAAAACATCCAGGAAATCCAGGACACAATAAGAAGACCAAACCTACGGATAATAGGAATAGATGAAAATGAAGATTTTCAACGTAAAGGGCCAGCAAATATCTTCAACAAAATAATAGAAGAAAACTTCCCAAACCTAAAGAAAGAGATGCCCATAAACATACAAGAAGCCTACAGAACTCCAAATAGACTGGACCAAAAAAGAAATTCCTCCAGACACATAATAATCAGAACAACAAATGTACTAAATAAAGATATAATATTAAAAGCAGTATGGGAAAAAGGTCAAGTAACATATAAAGGCAGGCCTAATAAAATTACACCAGACTTCTCACCAGAGACAATGAAAGCCAGAAGATCCTGGACAGATGCTATGCAGACCCTAAGAGAACACAAACGCTAGCTCAGGCTACTATACCCAGCAAAACTCTCAATTACCATAGTTGGAGAAATCAAAGTATTCCATGATACTTTGATTTCTCCAGCCCTTCAAAAGATAATAACGGGAAAACACCAACACAAGGATGGAAACTACACCCTAGAAAAATGAAGAAAGTAATCCTTCAACAAACCTAACCCTGATGAGTATGTGGAAAAAGAGAAACACTCCTCCATTGCTGGTGGGATTGCAAGCTTGTACAACCACTGGAAATCAGTCTGGTGGTTCCTCAGAAAATTGGACATAGTACTACCAGAAGATCCAGCAATACCTCTCCTGGGCATAGACCCAGAAGATGTTCCAACTGGTAATAAGAACACATGCTCCATTATGCTCATAGCAGCCTTATTTATAATAACCAGAAGCTGGAAAGAACCCAGATATCCCTCAAAAGAGGAATGGATACAGAAAATTGGTACATACACAATGGAGTACTACTCTGCTATTAAAAACAATGAATTTATGTAATTCTTGGGCAAATGGATGTATCTGGAGGATATCATCCTTTGTAAGGTAACCCAATCACAAAAGAAGTCACTAGATATGTACTCACTGATAAGCAGATATTAGCACAGAATCTTAGAATACCCACAATACAATTTGCAAAACACAAGAAAATCAAGAAGAAGGAAGACCACCGTGTGGATACTTCATTCCTCCTTAGAATATGGAACAAAATACCCATGAAAGGAGTTGCAGAGACAAAGTTTGGAGCTAAGAAGAAAGGATGGACTATCCAGAGACTACCCAACCCGAGGATTCATCACATAATCAGCCTCCAAACTCAGACAATATTGCATATGCCAGCAAGAGTTTGCTGAAGGAACCCGGATATAGCTGTCTCATATGAGGCTATGCTAGTGCCTGGCAAATACAGAAGTGGATGCTCACAGTCATCTATAGGATGGAACACAGGACCCGGAATGGAGAAGCTAGAGAAAGTACCCAAGGAGCTGAAGGGGTGGTCTGCAACCCTATAAGAGGAACAACAATATGAACTAACCAGAACCCCCAGAGCTCATATCTCTAGCCGCATATGTTGCAGAAGATGGCCTAGTCGGCCATCATTGGGAAGAGAGGCCCCTTGGTCTTGAAAACTTTATATGCCCCAGTACAGGGGAACACCAGGGCCAAGAAGTAGACCCTGAATTTGAGGGAAATTTTTCATTGCAGGATGTATTTATTTTAAACCCTGTCCAAAAAAAAAAAAAAAGCAAAAAATGTTTTTAAAAAAACATACAAGGGCAGTGTCTTGGCTTTCTATTCTCTAATACAAGAATAGAAACTTTAATACTTTTAAATCGTAATTTGAAGAATTTGAGGGAAAATTTTGATTGCAGGATTTAATACTTATTTTCACCTTTTCTATTATGTGATCGTTCTTCTATTTGATTTTTCAAAAGGCTCTTGTCACCTGTTTTATTTTCCTCTCTTTTATAAGTGCCATGTATATATTATCCAGTTATCTTGTATATCAAGTGTACTGTAGATGTTTCTTTCTCATATAGTTATTATAGGTTTGTGTTAGTTATAGTAGAATAGTTTCCTTTAGCAGTATTTCAAACATCCATTTTCTAAATATATCTTTTGTTTGCCTTTGGAATGAAATATAGAATACTCTAATCTATTTTCCCTCATGTACTCTGTCTTTACACAGAAATTTTGAAGATCTTTTTCTTAGCACAAGAATCACATTTATGCACTTAAAACTGCTCTGTTTTAAATTCAGTTTTTATAGTATTGAGGTACAATTCTGGAAACAAAAAGGAACTGATTTCATCAATGTTAGAATGGGAAGTAATTTAAGTTGAATACTTTAAATACCAAAGAGTTGGCTGTGAAGATTTATCACTGATACAATTATATTGCTAAAACCAAAATTTTACTTTTCCAAATAAAAAATGGTGTAGGAGTACCTGCATAGGAGTGGAAAAGAAACTCTCTTTTTCACATCAGGTATAAAATGAATAGAACTCATGAAAGAAATAGTGAACTTATAGAAAATTAAACTAGACTAGCAACGGTGTAATTCATATCAATTGCTTTGTAACCAGTGATGTTATATGAGCATTATCCGTGGCTACTTCACACTTGATTGAAATCAGAGACAAGTGCTTCCATCCTTTGAAAGTTGAATGAGGTAACCCAATCACAAAAGAACACACATGATATGCACTCAGAGATAAGTGGATATTAGCCCAGAAACTGGGAATACCCAAGATACAATTCACGAAACACAAGAAACTCAAGAAGGAAGACCAAAGTGGTCCTTCTTAGAATGGGGAACAAAATACCCATGGAAGGAGTTACAGAGACAAAGTGTGAATCTGAGACTGAAGGAATAACCATCCACAGACTGCCCCCCGCCCCCATAAACAACCACCAAAACCAGACACTATTGTGGATGCCAACAAGAGCTTGCCAACAGGAGACTGATAAAGCTGTCTCCTGAGAGTCTTTGCCAGTGACTGACAAATACAGAAGTGGATGCCCATAGCCATCCATTAGACAGAGCACAGGATCCTCAATGAAGGAGCTAGAGAAAGTATCCAAGGAGCTGAATGGGTTTGCAGCCCCATAGGAGGAACAACAATATGAACTAACCAGTACCCCCAGGGTTCCCTGAGACTAAACCACCAACCAAAGAAAACACATGGTGGAACTCATGGCTCTAGCTGAATATGTAGCAGAGGATGGCCTAGTCGGTCATCAATGGGAGGAGAGGCCCTTGGTCTTGTGAAGGTTCTATGCCCCAGTATAGGGGACTGCCATGGGCAGAAAGCAGGAGTGGGTGGGTTGGTGAGCAAGGGGAGGAGGGAAGGGATGGGGGGTTTTCAGAAGGGAAACTAGGAAAGGGGATAACATTTGAAATGTAAATAAAGAAAATATCTAATAAAAAAGGAAAAAAGAAAAGAAAGTTGAGGAAATAACATCTATTATAAAGTAAAACAACTACTGTTGCTATTATGGAATATAAGGAGGAAGGTACAACATAAAGCAAAGATCAGCACCCATTTGGAAAGAGCCCGAGAGTAAGTAAGACACAAAAGCCAGACTGTTTCTGACGTACTTACTTAATTGTGCAGCTGCAGCACACAAGTAACTGTAGATATGACTACAAGTTAATGTACCCATGCTCCGGCAAAACTGCTTTAAGCCATCAGTCTGGGTTTGCCTGACAGAAGATAGAATGCTAATTCCTAAAACCATCAGCTAGGATGTCACATATCAGATAGTGTGACAGGGCAAGAGAGTGCAGAGCTTTCTCCACCTTGTATTCTTACAGTGGCCACTTCCAGTTTAACTAGAACTTGACCTAGTTGATGGAGAACCCCATAGAAAATAACCCAACTGCATTCAAGGAATCTGAGCTCAAGATGCCCCAGTTAACTTATCTTAGCTTCTGCTAAACAGCCCACTTGTGCAGAAGCCCCTCCAGCTAACTGCTTATTAATCTGTTAAATTGTCTGATTCTTCCAAGCATCTTCCTACCCCCACCTTGTAGCTGCTGAGCAAGATGCCATGATGTGTGCGGTTTTTTGCCTTTAAAAACCCTGTGCTCATCGTTATAAAAACTACATGGTACTGGTACAGCAACAGACAGGTAGATCAATGGAATAGGATCAAAGACCCAGAAATGAATCCACACACCTATGGTCACCTGATCTTTGACAAGGGAGCTAAAACTATCCAGTGGAGAAAGGGCAGCATTTTCAACAAATGGTGCTGGCACAACTGGCGGTTATCATGTAGAAGACTGGGAATTGACCCATTCTTATCTCCTTGTACGAAGGTCAAGCCTAAGTGGTTGAAGGATCTCCACATAAAACCAGAGACACTGAAACTTATAGAGGAGAAAGTGGGGAAAAGCCTCGAAGATATGGGCACTGGGGAAAAATTCCTGAATAGAACAGCAATGGCTTGTGCTGTAAGAGCGAGAATTGACAAATGGGACCTGTATTTCAACGTTTCGAAGACATTCCGTTTTCTATGACAGTTCAAGACAAAAGGGCCACCAACAGATTGGGAAAGGATCTTTACCAATCCTAAATCAGATAGGGGACTGATATCCAATATATATAAAGAACTCAAGAAGGTGGACATCAGAGAATCAAATATCCCCATTAAAAAGTGGGGCACAGAGTTAAACAAAGAATTCTCAACTGAGGAATACCGAATGGCTGAGAAGCGCCTGAAAAAATGTTCAACATCCTTAATCATCAGGGAAATGTAAATCAAAACAACCCTGAGATTCCACCTCACACCAGTAAGAATGGCTAAGATCAAAAAATCAGGTGACAACAGATGCTGGCGTGGATGTGGAGAAAGGGGAACACTCCTCCACTGTTGGTGGGACTGCAAGCTTGTTCAACCACTCTGGAAATCAGTCTGGCGGTTCCTCAGAAAATTGGGCATAGTACTACCGGAAGATCCAGCAATACCTCTACTTGGCATATATCCAGAAGTGTTTCCATCTGGTTATAAGGACACATGTTCCACTATGTTCATAGCAGCCGTATTCATAATAGCCAGAAGCTGGAAAGAACCCAGATGTCTCTCAACAGAGGAATGGATACAAAAAATTTGGTACATTTACACAATGGAGTACTACACAGCTATTAGAAACAATGAATATATGAAATTCCTAGGCAAATGGATGGATCTGGAGGGTGACATCCTGAGTGAGGTAACCCAATCACAAAAGAACTCACATAACATGTACTCACTGATATGTGGATACTAGCCCAGAAGCCTAGACTACCCAAAATACAATTTACTAAACACATGAATCTCAAGAAGAATGAAGTTCAAAATGTGGTCTCTTTGCCCCTTCCTAGAATTAAGAATAAAGCACACACTGAAAGAGTTACAGAGATCATGTGTGAAGCTGAATCAAAAGGATGGACCAACCAGTGACGGTGGCTGCCAGGGATCCTTCCCATAATCAGCCACCAAAATAAACACTATAGCATATGCCAGCAAGATAATGCTGAAAGGGACCTGATATAGCTGTCTCATGGGAGGCTATACCAGTGCCTCCCATGGGAGGCTATACCAGTGGTTGCTCACAGTCAGCTATTAATTGGAACACAGGACTCCCAAGGAAGGAGCTAGAGAAAGTACCCAAGGAGCTGAAGGGGTCTTCAACCCTATAGGTGGAAGAATAACATGAACTAACTAGTTCCCCTTCGCTCATGTCTCTAGCTGCATATATGGAAGAAGATGGCCTGGTTGGCCATCATTGGGAGGAGAAGCCCCTTGGTCATACAGACTTTATATGCCCCAGTACAGGGGAACACCAGGGCCATTACGTGGGAGGGGGTGGGTAGGAGAGCAGGGCGGGGATGAGGGAGGGTAAGGGGAAATTTCTGGATAACATTTGACATGTAAATGAAGAAAATATCTAATAAAGAGGAAAAAAAAACCCTGTGCTCTGGACACTTGAGACTACAAATAGGTTCAGAATTCATGAGTGTAGTCTCAGCTGGCTGAAATAAAGACTTTGATCCCGGCAGGCCTTTAATCATGCAGAGGATTTAATGCATAGAAAGACTGTCTCTATGCACTCAAAGCCAACCTGATCTGCATAGTGAGTTCCAGGACAACTAGGGATATGTAGAGAAATGCTGTCTTTAAAAAATAAATAAATAAAAATAAATAAATAAAAAACCTTTCAATTGGCTATAATCTGTGCTGTGTCTGAGTGGTCAGCTCTGATAGACGCCCCAAAACAATAGAACTTGAAAACCTGATTCTTTCAAAAGAAATTAATTGCCTAGCTCTCTCAATCCACAAAACCCAGTTGGATAAGGTTAAATTTTTTTCTAAATAGTTCATGAAGACCATTGAAAGAAATTAGGCCAAATTTTAGCTTATTAATTTACCTTCCAGAAAAAAAGAGATCTTTATAAACAAGGGCATGGGAAAGCCACCAAACTGATGGATTCATGGGTGAGAATAATGTTTGTATTATAGATATGAGAGAAAGAAAAGTCAGACACCTTTGAGGTAGCCCAGTGTGGCCAGGGCTATGTCTCTGGGACATAGAGAAGGGAGACAAGGGCTGCCTTTCTTGAAAGCAGGGAAAATCTTTCCAGATTATGAAGAGGGGGCGGGTGGGGGGGAAAGCTGCAGCTGCTGGTGGGGTGGCATGGCTCCTGTGACCTGGAACGGTCTGGAACTTTAGTGTTGGACTTTCATATTATATGTCAGTAGGGATTGGAGGAGTCTGGAGGTTAGTGTGATGATTTGTATATGCTCAGCCCAGGGAGTGGCACTATTAGGTGTGGCCCTGTTGGAGTAGGGGTGGCCTTGCTGGAGTAGATGTGGCACCGTGGGTGTGGGCTTTAAGACCCTCATCCTAGCTGTCTGGAATTCAGTATTCTGCTAACAGCCTTCAAATGAAGATATAGAACTCTCAGCTCTTCCTGCATCATGCCTGCCTGGAAGTGCCATATTTCCATCTTGATGGCAATGGACTGACCTCTGAACCTGTAAGCCAGCCCCAATTAAATGTTGTCTATATAAGAGTTGCTTTGGTCATGGTATCTGTTCACAGCAGTAAAACCCTAAGACAGTTAGCATTGGCTTGTCAATAGGGAGCAGAGACCTCATCTGAGATAGGGAATATCACTTAATGGCAGACAGGTTCCTGAAGAATGCTGCAAGTATCCACCAGCAATCTTATGCATTTCCTGCCAGTGCCCTAGTTGAGCCAAAACTGTCATTTTGACCAAGTCAATGGGCCTGTACTTTGGAGAGGAGACGGGAGTGCTTTGTGTTTTTTCTTTGGACCAAAAAATCTTAAGGTATACTGAATGGAAGTATCCCTATTCAGAAAATAGAATGAACAAATTAGTAAAAAAATCTGAAGGAAAATTGTAAATTAAGTAGTATAGTATGCTTCAATTTTAAGGTGTTTTTTTTTTAGGTTATAACATTTTTCCTTCCCTCTTCTCCTTCCAAACACTCCTACATAGTGTCACCTTGTTCTCTTTCAAATTTGTGACCTCTTCTATTATTAGTTTTTATTGCATGCATTAAGCATATAAATATGTATTTTTAAGTACACGTGCTCAGACTGCACATAACTTTTATGCATGTTTTCAGGGCTGACAACTTGGTATTGGATAAGCAATGGCTTTGCACTTCCCTGTTTGGGGGGGAGGGGGGACTACTTCTCCCACTCTCAGCATTCCTTAGTTCTTATGTAAGGTTGAGTCCTCATGGACTTGGTTTGGTTGATTTTTTTTGTTTTTGAGTTCTTTGTATACTCTAAATATTAATCCTGTCAGATATAAAGCTACCATGGTCCTAGGAATCAAATTGGGTGCTCTATAAGAGCAGCAACTGCTCTTAACTGCTATGCCATCTTTTAGCCCCAACATTTATTTTCTCTATATTATTCATTGTGACTGTGAAGAAATCTCCAAGTAGTTTTTTTTCCAACATTTATTAGATAATTTCTTCATTTACATTTCAAGTGTTATCCAGAAAGTTCCCTATACCCTCCTCCCTCCCGGCCCTGCTCCCCTACCCACGCGCTCCCACATCTTGGCCCTGGCATTCCCCTGTACTGGGGCATATAAAGTCTGCATGACCAAAGGGCCTCTCTTCCCAATGATGGCCAACTAGGCCATCCTCTTCTATATATGCAGCTAGAGACATGAGCTCAGGAGTACTAGTTAGTTCATGTTATTCTTCCACCTATAGGGTTGAAGACCCCTTCAGCTCCTTGGGTACTTTCTCTAGCTCCTTCCTTGGGAACCCTGTGTTCCATCTAATACCTGACTGTGAGCTTCCACCTCCATGTTTGCCAGGCATTGGTATAGTCTCCCACGAGACAGCTATATCTGGGCCCTTTCAGCACTATCTTGCTGGCATATGCTATAGTGTCNACCCTGAGATTCCACCTCACACCAGTAAGAATGGCTAAGATCAAAAATTCAGGTGACAACAGATGCTGGCGTGGATGTGGAGAAAGGGGAACACTCCTCCATTGTTGGTGGGAATGCAAGCTGGTTCAACCACTCTGGAAATCAGTCTGGTGGTTCCTCAGAAAATTGGACATAGTACTACCAGAAGATCCTGCAATACTGCTACTGGGCATATATCCAGAAGATATTCCATCTGGTAATAAGGACACATGTTCCACTATGTTCATAGTAGCCTTATTCATAATAGCCAGAAACTGGAAAGAACCCAGATGTCCCTCAACAGAAGAATGGATACAAAAAATTTGGTATATTTACACAATGGAGTACTACTCAGCTATTAAAAACAATAAATATATGAAATTCCAAGTAGTTTTAATTGCATCTTTTGGCAGTCTCTGCTTAGTTTCAGGCTGATTTATTGACTAATCGATTTATTGATTTGATTTGATTTGATTTTTCTAGACTATTTCTCTGTGTAGCCCTGTTATCCTGGAACTCCATCTGAAGACCAGACTAGCCTTCAGAATTAAAGGCATGTGCCACAGGCTCCATTTTTAATTGGGCTGTTGACTTAGTTGGCATGTCTATTGCTGTGAAGAGACACCATGACCACAGTGACTCTTATAAAGGAAAGCATTTAGTTGGGGCTGACTTACAGCTCAGAAGTTTAGTCTATTGTCATCATGGCAGGAAGCATGTCAGCACACAAGCAGACATAGTGCTGAGAAGGAAGCTGAGAGTTTTACATCCAAATCAGCAGGCAGCAGGAAGGGAGAGTGACCCTGGGCCTGGCTTGAGTATCTGCAATCTCAAGGTCTGCCCACAGTGACACACTTCCTCCAACAAGGGTATACCTACTCCAACAAGCCCATACCTCCTAATAGTGTCACTATGAAACTATTGGGGCCAGTTTTCATTCAAACCTCCACAGCTGTGTTCTCGGTTTAGGAGTTTGGGTATGAAGTGTTCTTTGTATAGTCTAGATGCTAACCCCCTGTCAGATGCATACCTGGTGAAGATAATTTTTCCTAATCTGTAAGATGCCTCATCACTGGAATTATAATGACCATTGCTGTACAACTTTTGTAGTTTCATAAGGTCTCATGTATTAAATGTTGGTCTTGATGTCTGCACTACCAGGGCCCTGTTGAGAAAGTTGTGTTCCAATGAATTCAAGTGAATTCCCTGGTATCCCCTTTATAAGATTCAGGATATGGGTCTTAGGCTGAGGCCATTGATTTATTTGATGTTGAGTTTTATGTGGGATGAATGATAAATATCTAGTTTCATTCCTCTACATGCAGCTATACAGGTTGACCAAACTCATTTCTGAAAGATGCTGTCTTTTCTATGATCTGTACTATTGATCTGTTTATCAGACATCAGGAGTGTGAGCATATGTGTGGGTCATTAGTTCTAGTCCATGGGTCTGTTTTTATGCCAATACCATGCTTTTTATTATTATTATTACAATAGCTCTGGAAGTATAACTTAAAATCTCACATGGTAACACCTCCTGAAGATATTGTTCAAGATAGTTGGGCCATCCTGGGTCTTTTGTGGTTTCAAATGAAATTTAAGAAATTTTTTCAATTTTTTTCAATTTCTGTATATTGCTATATGACAATTTTGATGACTTTTGCAAAAAATCTATAACTTGGTTTTGGTATGGTGGCCATTTTCTCACTAATAATTTTACCAATAAATGAGAATAGGAAGCTTTTAGATAGCTTTTCAATTTCTTTTCTCAGTATCTTGCCGTTTTCACTACGTAAAATTTCTATAACTTGGGTAAATGTATTCCAAAATGTTTTGGGGATATTGTGAGCGGTTTTCTTTTTCTGATTATTTTTCCTCTGTATGTATTTGGTTGGTTGGATGGTTGGCTAGTTGGTTGGTTGGTTGGTTGGTTGGTTGATTGGTTGATTGGTTTATTTATTTATTTATCACTCCATATTTTATTTTCCCCCACGCCCCCTCCTACTGCTCTACATCCCATACCTCCTCCCCACCCTTCTGCTTCCACATGGATGTCCCCACTCCCCACCCCACCTGACTTCTAAACTCCCTGGGTCTTCCAGTCTCTTGAGGGTTAGGTGCATCATCTCTGAATGAACACAGACCCAGCAATCCTCTGCTGTATGTGTGTTGGTGGCCTCATATCAGCTCGTGTATGAAGCCTGTTTTGTGGCCCAGTGTTTGAGAGATCTCGAGGGTCAAGATTAATTGAGACTGTGGGTCCTCCTACAGGGTTACCCTCCTCCTTAGCTTCTTTCAGCCTTCCCTAATTCAACAATAGGGGTCAGCTGCTTTTGTCCATTGGTTGAGTGCAACTATCTGCCTCTTACTCGGCTGCTTGTTGGATCTTCCAGAGTACAGTCATGCTAGGTCCCTTTTTGTGAGTGCTCCATAGCCTCAGTAATAGTGTCAGGCCTTGGGACCTCCTCTTGATCTGGATCCATCCCTCTTTGGGCCTGTTGATGGACCTTCTTTTCCTCAGGATCCTCTCCATTTCCATCCCTGTAATTCTTTCAGACAGGAACAATTATGGGTCAGAGTTGTGACTGTGGGATGACAACCCCATCCCTCATTTGATGCCCTGTCTTCCTGCTGGAGGTGGGCTCTATAAGTTCCTTTTCCCTATTGTCAGGCATTTCATCTAAGGTCCCTCCCTTTGAGTCCTGAGAGTCGCTCACCTCCCAGGTCCCTGGTGCATTCTGGAGGGTTCCCCCAACCTCCTACCTCCAGAGGTTGCCTGTTTCCATTCTTTCTGCAGGACTTCATTCTTTTTCCCTCACCTCAAACCAGATCAGGTTCCCCTCTTCCCCCTTATTGCCTCCCCCTTCCACTTTCCCTCCCAAGTCCCTCCCTCCCTCCCTCCCTCCCTCCCCACTTATGACTGCTTTCTTCTCCCTCCCAAGCACTTATGACTGCTTTCTTCTCCCTCCTCACTTGGGCCCTTCAGCTTTTTGACCTTTTTTAGTTCTGTAGACTGTATCTTGGGTATTCTGTACTTTTTTTTTTAGCTAATATCCACTTATTAGTGAGTACATACCATGCATGACCTTTTGGGTATAAGTTATCTCACTCAGAATGATATTTTCTAGTTCCATCCATTTGCCTGCAAAACTCAGGATATCCTCCTTGTTAATAGCTGAGTAGTATTCCACTGTATATATGAACCACATTTTCTGTATCCATTCTTCTATCATGGGGCACCTGGGTTCTGTTCAGCTCTGGCTATCACAAGGAAGGCTGCTATGAACATAGTAGAACAAGTGCCACAGTGGCATGGGGGGGCATCTTTTGAGTATATTCAGGTAGATCTATATCCAATTTTCTAAGGAACCTCCAGATTGATTTTCAGAGTGGTTGTACCAGTTTGCAATTCCACCAGCAATGGAGGAGTGTTCCTCTTTCTCCACATCCTCTCCAACATGTTATCACCTGAGATTTTGATCTTAGCCATTCTGATTGGTGTAATGTGGAGTCTCAGGGCCGTTTTGATTTTCTCTGATCACTAGAACTTTGAGCATTTCTTTAGGTGCTTCTCAGCCATTCCAGATTCCTCAGTTGTAAAATCTCCGTTTAGTTCTATAGCCCATTTTTTAAATTGGGTTGTTTGGTTTTTTGTTTTTGTTTTTGTTTTTTTGGAGGTCAGCTTCTTGAGTTCTTTATATATTTTGGATATTAGCCCTCTATCGGATGTGGGGTCAGTGAAGATTTTTTTCCCAATCTGTAGGTTGCCAATTTGTCTTATTGACTATGTTCTTTGCATTAAAGAAGCTTTCCAGTTTCATGAGGTCCCATTTATCAATTCTTGATCTTAGAACATGAGCCATTGGAGTTCTGTTTAGAAAATTTCCCCTGTGCCAATGAGTTCAAGGCTCTTTCCCACTTTCTCTTCTATTAGATTCAGTGTATCTGGTTTTATGTTGAGATCCTTGATCCACTTGGACTTGAGCTATGTGCAAAGTGACAAATATGGGTCGATTTTCATTTTTCTACTACATACAGCCAGTTAGACCAGCACTGTTTATTGAAGATGCTTTCTTTTTTCCATTGTCTAATTTTGGCTTCTTTGTCAAATATCAAGTGTCTGTAAGTGTGTGGTTTTATTTCTGGGTCTTCAATTCTTTTTTTTATTAGATATTTTCTTCATTTACATTTCAAATGCTATCCCGAAAGTCCCCTATACCCTCCCCTGCCCTGCTCTCCAACCCAACCACTCCCACTTCCTGGCCCTGGCATTCCCCTGTACTGGGACATATAATCTTCACAAGACAAAGGGCCTCTCTTCCTACTGATGGACGACTAGGCCATCCTCTGCTACATATGCAACTAGAGACACAAGCTCTAGGGGATACTGGTTAGTTCATATTGTTGTTCCTCCTATAGGGTTTCAGACTGGGTCTTCAATTCTATTCCATTGATCAACGTGTCTGTCTTTGTACCAGTACCATGCAGTTTTTATCACTATTACTCTGTAGTAAAGCTTGAGGTCAGGAATGGTGATTTCCCCCAGTCATTGTTTTTTTGTTAAGAATTTTTTTTCGCTATTCTGGGTTTTTTGCCTTTCCAGATGAATTTGAGAATTGCTCTTTTCCATGTCTTTGAAGAATTGTGTTGGGATTTTGATGGGGGATTGCATTGAATCTATAGATTGCCTTTGGTAGGATGGCCCTTTTTACTATGTTAATTCTGCCAATACTTGAACAGAATGGGAGATCTCTCCATTTTCTGAGACCTTCTATTTCTTTCTTGAGAGACTTGAAGTTATTGTCATACAGGTCTTTCCCTTGTTTGGTTAGAGTTACCCCAAGATATTTTACGATATTTGTGGCTATTGTGAAGGGATTTGTTTCCCTAATTTCTCCCAATGATCATTTCCAGGGATAATAACGTTCTCCTGGTATCCTATCCTCCATTTGGGACTCTCAAGACCTTGGATACATCCCTACTAGCCTGCTCTGTGGTGGTTTAAATATTAATGATTTCCATAGGTTCATATGTCTGAATACTTAGCCCTCAGCAGGTGGTAGAAGCTCTAAGCTTTTTGGTTTCAATTGTTTTCTCTCTCTCTCTCTCTCTCTCTCTCTCTCTGTGTGTGTGTGTGTGTGTGTGTGTGTGTGTGTGTGTGTGTTTGTGTGTGTGTGTGTAGGCTATAGAATGAATGAGTTCAAGAGGTTTCAGAAGTGGATGGAGAAAAGATCTGTATAAACAACAAGTTAGGCCAGTGCCAGGAGAAAGCTACTGGTAGAAACTGCTGGTGAAACTGCTCAGGTCAGGCTTGAGAGTGAAGCTGTAAACCTGGATGCTGGATGAAGACAATAAACATGATCTGGAGCAGAAAATAAGTTATGTGCGTCTTGTTTGTGGATCAAAATGTGAGCTCTCAATTGCTGTTTCAGCCACATGTTGTTTGCTATAATAGTCTCTAACCCTCTGCAACCATAAGCTCAATTAAACTCTTCTTTTATAAGTTCCCTTCATCATGGCATCTTATCACAGCAAAAGAAACTAACACAGATCTTCTAGCTTGTCCTGTAGCTCAAAGACACAGGCAAACTACCTGCCCTTCCTGGCAGAGCCACTCACAACTACTGATTGTACAAGATTGCTCCTCCAGTCCACACAGCCTATGATTTGGCCCAGCCCAGTGAATCCATCTGACACTACTCTAATTGCACCCTCCCCAATTCAGAGGCTGATGTGGAGTCTCATAGCCAAAGTTTTCGCCCAGCCTAATGAGTCCTATCCATGCATTCTGTAAACTCCAGC
Organism: Mus minutoides; assembly: GCA_902729485.2. Classification (NCBI taxonomy): domain Eukaryota; kingdom Metazoa; phylum Chordata; class Mammalia; order Rodentia; family Muridae; genus Mus; species Mus minutoides. The sequence continues at coordinate 132,291 of LR751029.1, forward strand.
CCAGATTCCTCTGTCCATGTTAGACACACAATAATAATATGATGGGGTTTTTTTCTTTACAAAATGTGGAAGCAATACAGGGGAATGCCAGGGCCAAGAAGCAGGAGTGGGTGTGTTGGGGAGCAGGGCAGGAGGAAGGTATAGGGGGCTTTGGGGATAGCATTTGAAATGTAAATGAAGAAAATATCTAATAAAAAATTGTTTAAAATTTTAAAAATGTGGAAGCTTTAGGGCATCATTTTTTAAAAAAACCATTGAATCATTGTCATAGATGAAGGAGAAGAATCCCAAGTCAATGCTATAAACCAGATCCTCAACAAGAACACAGAAGGCAACTTTCCCAAACTGAGAGCAGGCATAGTCATACAGTTAAACACACAAAAGGCTAACTACACAAAAACAGAAAAGAAACTCCTCATAGAATATCAAAGTTAAAATGCTAAATACATAGAACAAAACAAAAATAGAATATTGAGGAAACACTAGTCATGGATTAAAAACAAAACAAAACAAAAAAAAAAAACCTATCAGAGTTAGCAGCTGATTCCTCAATGGAAATTTTGACAGCCAGAAAAGACTGGAGCAATGCATTACAAGTTCTAAGAGTCCACAAGTGCCAACCTAGATAACTAGACCCAGAAAAACTAGTTGACATCATTAAAGAAGAAAGAAAATTTTCAATAACATAAACAGGCTACAAGAATTTATGTACATCAAAAGCAATCCTAAAGAAAATGTTGGAAGCAATACTATGGCTAAGGAGAGGAGTCAGCATGTCCAAGATAGTCTAGAAAGAAAATAATGAAGGTATAATTACTGAAATACATAGAAAAACAGAGAGGTGGGGGGCTGAACCCAACACATATCCTTTAAAAACAACTTTAAATATTAATGGCTGTCTTAGTTCTGGTTTTATTACTGTGAAGAGACACTGACCAAGGCAACTCTTATAATGAAAAACATTTAATTGGTGCTGGCTTATAGTTTCAAAGGTTTAGTCAGTTATCATAGCAGGAAGCTTAGCAGTGTCCAGGCAGACATGTCCAAGTGCGACATGGACCCACAATCATGGAATCTACTCATCTTACCATGTTCCTCACCGTCCTGAAGCATCTAGACTGATAGAAAAATGGAATGGCCTTGTGAAGACACAGTTATACTGCCAATTATGTGGCAGCGGACTGGAGAGATGTGGCAGCGTTCTCCAAAAGTGATATAAGCTTTGAATCAGCATCAAGTATATGGTAGTTTCTCCTCTACTATAGCTTGTAAGTCATTCTGATAAACCCCCTTTTTAGATGGAGAGAGAGAGAGAGAGAGAGAGAGAAAGAGAGAGAGAGAGAGAGATTCATTCTGTACACTCTTTTCTCTGGAGAACCATGACTAATACACAGGGGATAGTGGGAAAGAAAAGAAGAGGTAGTAGAAGATAATGGGGGACAGATATGAAAAACATTGTACTTAGCTATGGTGTGTTCACAATGGTATGGCTGTGAACACATATTGGATCAGAAGGAAAATGTGATTCTGAAACACTTCACTTTGTTGACTGAACATGAACAAATAAGAAAGTTTTTAAACACCAGAAAACAGAGAATGGCGTTCGTTCGAGAAGAGGCTTGCCCGCTTCCTCCCTTAAGGTCCCTCAGAACTCAGAAGCTCCCTCCTCACAAGCCACTGATAGCCCCAGACACAGTCACACACAGCAGGTGTCCGAAGCACGAATGCTTCCTCTCTTGTGGCTCAAGAGGTTATAAACCAAAAGTTATGCTCTGATGGGAACAAAATAAAAGGNGAGGAGAGGCCCCTTGGTCATACAGACTCTATATGCCCCAGAACAGGGGAATGCCAGGGCCATCACGTGGGAGGGGGTGGGTAGGGGAGCAGGGCGGGGACGCGGGAGGGTAAGGGAAAATTTCTGGATAACATGTGAAATGTAAATGAAGAAAATATCTAATAAAGAGAGGAAAAAAAAATTAAAAAAAAAAAAAGAATAAATGCCTTAGTGGGCAGAATAAAACTTTCAGTAGGTTCACAGCATTGCCTTCCTCAAAGTACCTTGATTGCAGTTTTGTACTTTTCTTAAAAAAATAAAATATAACTTATATGACTGAAAAAAAAAAAAGAGTAAGAGTAAGAGTAAGAGTAAGAGTAAGAGAGTGAGGGGGCTGAACAGCCCTTTTTATGGTCTTCACTGTTGCTAGGTTACTGGGGAGGAGTTTACCCTGAAGGTCAGAAGCTTGGACCATTGCTTATATGACTACTGACCATGCTTCTCTTGTGGGGGCTGTGGAAGGTGGTACCTTAGGCAGGGTCCGGAGTTCCAGGAGCATAAGGGAACACCTAACCTGTCATGTAGGTGAATTATGACCATCGGGTTTCAGACCTCAGCTAGACTGGATACCAGCCTGCAATTCCCCACAATGCTCCTTGGGTGCCAAGCAGCGTGTTTCATGAGTGACTGTCCCTAAATGGATCGTGGGGACTGTCCACCCCTTGCTTCCCCACTTTGTGGAGGCCATTGTCATCCTTATCCCCATGTCACCTCGCCCATTTCTATTTCTGGGGTCACATAGCCTCAGCTCTGAATTAGCATCCCATCTCCCTGTGCTTTTCCCTTAGGGAGACACTTGTGATTAGATTTGAAGGCCATAGATAATCCAGGGTGCTCCCCAATGGGCAAAATCCTTACTTAGTCACATCTACCAAGACCACTCACAAGTGGAAGGAAACACTGAAAGGTCCCAGGTAATGGGGCCTGGGTTTCTTTGGACTGAGCTACTCTGTGGCCTTTGCCCCAAGATGTTTATCTATCTGAACCAGCCTCCTTTGTAATCTTTGTTTTCTTCTTCCTCCTGGGCATGTTCTTGGTCTCCTTGTACATATCAAGAATGCTTAGGAAACAGTATCTTGCTGTCCTGAAAAGAAAAGGGCTGTAAAGAGGGTGACGCATTACACACTGTGAGAAAACATCTAAAAGTAGGTGACTGTATCCATGACATGTTACAGATCCAATAGAACAGCTTATAATCAAAAAGAAATAATTCCAAATTCAGAAAACAAGTCACTATCCAATAATAACAAGACAACTACATTTAAAATTCTCAGAGAATAAAATGCAGCATGCTTAGCCCCACCCAGGACATCCACACCACACTCTACCCCCCAAGGCTCAGGAATCATCGCAGAGGGGTGGAAAGAATGTCAGACCCACATGCAGAGAATGACTACAGGGTAACAGTGACCTCTGTACACACCAGGCAGCTGCACACATGAACCCAGAGTGGCTGTGATAGCATGTGTAAGACCTGTGCAAACTCAAGCCGGGCCAATTCCCAAAATAGAGAGGAGAGTTAGACATGGAATCCTGCACACTAGTTGAAGAGCTGCTAAAAGTCAGTTTTCTTTAAGAGTATGGTGCCTGGTAGGTTGGCCACACCCCAGTGGATTCACACTCCCTGGGTTCACAAACTCAAGAGTATATGGGAAACACAAACAGGAATCAATGGGTGTAACCGAAATGAGAACACAAGGGTGGGTAGATAGTGGAGATAGGATGGATTTGATCAAAATACACAGTATAAGATTCTCAAAGAATTAATAAAAATACTTTTGAGACAGTCTCTCACTATGTAGTTGTGGCTGATTTGGAACTCACAATATATACTAGACTCATTCAAATCACAGAGCTCTGCCTCCAAGTGCTACCATTTAAAAGGGTGCACCACCATATCTAATAAATAAGTTTAAGTGTGTGTGTGTGTGTGTGTGTGTGTGTGTGTGCAAAACATCAAATTCTATGGCATGAGAGCATAAGAACTGAATCCAAACTTGAAATTTTTCTAAACAATCCTCTTATGCTAGCTGACAAAACAATGCCTCATGATAGACATTTAGCTGGGAGATACAGATCTGAGATGGAAAGGATGTGCAGATCTGCAAGATGAGGACTTAAACATGGCTGCTACCCATACCACACCATGGGCTGCTGTTTAACCAGCACTGGTTGAGAACTCGTGTCCTCCTTTTGCATCACATTGCTGATGGTACTGTCATTGACACCTTGGGAATCAGTCCATAAGATGTGAAGGAAATAATTCCCAGCTTGTGCTTTACAAATACATCTCATATGCATGCCTCAGTGGCAGGTAGAGATGTCTCCTTGTGCCAGCAGCTCTGAAGACAGTAGCACCTGTGTATGGAGAGTTTGAGGTTCCTACCTAGCAGGCAGCACAGGAGGAGACCAGACACTTGTTTCCCTTCTTGTTTCTAGCTCTGCAATGCCCACAGTTCACTATGTGTTTCCTGGATAAATGAGTGAGCAAACAGATGCTGGCTTCAGTTCATCAGAGATCTTTCTCCTAAGAGGAGACCTTAGACTAAGAAAAGCTCTTAGACTCATCCCTGGGTCCAGGTCCACCCCAGTGCTCTAGGGAAGTCCCACAGAACTTGCTCTCTAACCTTCTCGACTCCTTCCTTCCTTCCTTCCTTCCTTCCTTCCTTCCTTCCTTCCTTCCTTCCTTCATCTTTCCTTTCTTCTTCCCTTCCTCCTTGTGCATATGTGTGTGCATATATTGATACACTTATATATGCAGTGTTTATGCACAAGTGTGGGTATGAGGGCCAAAGATTGACATCAGGTGTCTTCCTCAACGATCATCTGCCTCTTTAAAATGTTTTTAACATTTACTATAATATATCTTATGTGTGAAGTGTACATGTGTGCACCATGTGCATGACCAGTGCAAGTTAGATTAAGATGTCAAAACTCTTGGAACTGGAGTTATGAATGGCTGCTAGCCTCCAAATAGGTGCTGGAAATTGAACCCAGGTCCTCTGTAAGAGCAGCATGTGTTCTAAGCCCCTGAGCCATCTCAGCAGTTCCTCCAGCTCATTTTTTGAGACAGGATCTCTCACTGAATATAGAGACAACCAATTCAGGTAGAGTGGCTGGACACCATGCCCTAGAGATCCTCCTGTCTCTGCGTCCCAGCCCTGCGGTTAGAGATGTGCACTGTCATGACCAGATTTTTATGTACATGCTGTGAATCTGAACTTAGGTCCTCATGCTTGTGCAACAAGCACTTCGCAGACTGAGCCGTCTCCACAGCCTTTCTTCCCTGAACTACCCCCACACCCACACCCCTTTCCCTCTGCCCCATCTCTTTAATGTCTGACTACTGGGCTTTCACGTGATCTCTGCAGATAGGAGGGACAACTTGGGCCACCTGCTGTCCCTAGTTCCTTTTCTGTGAGCTGAAGTCCGTTGATTCTCTGCTGCTTTTCCAGTTCCTATATGTAAGCCCTCCAGGAGCCCAGGCCATCTGCTGGGATGCTGCTGCCCCGACTGCTGCCCTTGCTCTGGGTGTTTAAGTGGGCATCTGGAAACTGCTTTATTCTCCCTAGAGAGGCCATAGATACGTATCCGTCACTGACACTGGAGTTACAGTCTGTGACAGTGCAGGAGGGTCTGTGCGTCCTTGTGCCCTGCCACCTCATTGAGTACCCCATTAACAGGAGGTGGCCAGCCGCTCTCTTTGGGTACTGGTTCCACGAAGGGGAGAATACACACCCTGACTCTCTGGTGGCTACAAACAACCCATATCAAGAAGTGCAGAAGGAGATGCAGAGCCGATTCCACCTCTCTGGGGACTGCTCCTTGGACATCAGAGATGCACAAAAGGGTGACACCGGTTCTTACTTCTTCAGACTGGAAAAAGAAGGCAAAACGTGGAATTTCTGTGAGGATAGGATCTCTGTGCATGTGACAGGTAAAGTACTTGCTCCATGTTAGTCACAGAAGCTTACAGGGCAGGGCTAGGACCGCAGCCAGGGAGTGACTGGGGATGAAGCAGGGAAGTGGAAGAGTTGAATCAAAACCTTGGCTTCTCAGTAGCTGTCCTTCACCCCCATCCTGATCCTGCATGTCTTTCTCTCCTTACCAGACCTCACTCACACCCCCAACATCAGCATCCCACAGACACTGGAGCTTGGTCGTCCTACCAATGTGATGTGCTCTGTGCCCTGGGCTTGTGAACGGGGAACACCCCCCATCTTTTCCTGGATGTCAGCTGCCCTCATATCCCTGGGCCCCACGACCGCGCTCTCCTCGGTGCTGACCCTCACTCCCAGGCTCCAGGACCATGGAACCAACCTCACCTGTCAGGTGACCTTCCCTGGAGCTGGTGTGACTGTTCAAAAGACTGTCCAGCTCAATGTCATCTGTGAGTTCAGCCCAAGGCTGGGGATTCATGGTAGCTATTCGGCCCAAGGCTGGGGATTCATGGTAGCTGTGTCATAGGTTATAGTTGGATTGGGGACAGTGGACCCAGACCTCATCCTTCTTGCATTCCATGATTCCTAGACAGTTATGAGAAATGTTGCTGAAAACGGAGATGTTAAATTCTTTTTCTTTTTCTCCAAGATAATTCACAGAACTTCACAGCCCATGTCTCTGGAAGAGTTGGTCCAGGTAGGGGGAGTCATCTTGGGTTCAAGGAACAGGGTCTCTTTAGCCCAGAGCAGGGTCCATCCTTGTTTACCCTGAACACAAAGACCCCCTTCTCAGAAAGCTAATGACCCTCCTCATTCACAGCACATTCAAAGTTCTGGAGCACCTCCCCGCACCCCCATTCTCCCTCAACCCTTTGGGCTTTTGGACTTACTCCTGAGCCATTACAGGGATAGGTCAGCATTCATGTAACAGAATCACACAACCTAGACACTTTTAGTCCATTCATGAATCTGCCTGCAGCCTCAGCACTTGAGTCTGTCAACAGCGTTGATCTGAATGCTTGTGCAGGAGACACGGCCGTATGGGCCAACATGCAGAGCCAACACAGAGGGCTGTTCACAGAAATTCAGTTCCCTTCTCAGAACAGACCAGTGACTACACCCAGTACCAAGCTTTGGTTTATCCACATGTGGCCTGAGAGAACTCGGGATTCCGTAGCTTTCCCACCATTGTGTCCCATGACTCTGGAACACACTGATTGGATCTAGGTCTGTGGACAGCTTCTATTCTCTGGCAGCCATCCCATTAATGTTATTTTCTCCAAAAATCAATGTGCAGTAAAGAGTTTTGTATCTGTTTTCACAGGTGTGTGTGTGTCTGTCTGTCTGTCTGTCTGCCTGCCTGCCTGCCTGCCTGCCTGCCTGTCTGTCTACATGTCTGAATTACTAATTCCCAAGTGCAAATTACAGTGGAGTCTGGTGTCTCTCTGATATAGAGCAAATGTTTCTTCATGGACGTTGGACAGTAGAACATTCCCAAAAGGAAGCTAGGAGAGTTTGTACTTCCACCAAGGCACTGTGGATGAAACCCTTTCTGTTTTGTTTTAATTTTGGTCCTAAGGACTGATCCTAGGATGAGCATTGATCCTTATCCTTGTCTACGCAAATCTTTTGTATCTTTATCAATATCAGGAGACGTTTGGCATTGCCTTGGACTTTGATCAGCTGTAAAGATTCTATGTACTTTGAACAGATAAAAAGAAAATATAGTGATGGAGAGAGCTCAGTGAGTAACGAGCTTGCCTTGCGGGGACCTGAGTTCAATCCCCAGAATCTACATTACACACACATGTGAGCGCGCGCACATGCGCGCGCGTGCACAAACACACACACACACACACACACACACACACAGGGGAGGGGTGGGATATAGTGGCACTTGCTTATAATTTTATAATTCCACTGCTGGGAAGATGAAGAAAGGCTCACTGGTCATTCAATCTAGCTTACCATACTGTTAACTAGATGTTAAAAAGGTTAGTTGCAGGGCATTGAGCAACACTCTCTCAAAAAAAAAAAAAAAAAAAAAAAAAAAAAAAAAAAAAAAAAAAAAAAAAAAAAAAAAAAAAAAAAAAAAAAAAAAAAAAAAAAAAAAAAAAAAAAAAAAAAAAAAA
>LR751029.1:140463-154278 GCA_902729485.2 Mus minutoides
TCCAGCAGTAAGTCTGGTTAATGTGCCTTCTGCTGGGCACATAGGACAGGTCAGGCTGTTGATACAGTGTCCAAATTCCCCAGGTCTGTTCAGGTGTCTGAATGTGTGCTGGCCACCCCTAGTTGTCCTGTTGCTCTCTCTTTCTCTCTCTCTCTCTCTCTCTCTCTCTCTCTCTCTCTCTCTCTCTCTCTCTCTCTCTCTCTGGTGTGTGTGTGTGTGTGTGTGTGTGTGTGTGTGTGTGTGTATGTGCGAGAGAGAGAGAGAGAGAGAGAGAGAGAGAGAGAGAGAGAGAGTCCTGTCCCTGTATTGACCAGTGGCTCTCTCTGGTGTGAGAATATCCCCTGGCTTAAGACCTGTGCCTCCTCCTGGTGGAGACCCAAACCCTTTTGTCTCTGCCAGGTTGCTCACAGACACAGCCCCCATCAAAATAAAATAAAATAAAATAAAACCTTCACCTGTCCATCCCACTCCCAGAGTGAGAGCACTTGCTTGCTTTGATGCTTGACTCTTGCTCAGGGCTGGTCCCTGGGTGGAGGTGGGAAAGGGCTGGGCTTCTCATAGGGAGAGGGAAATAGTTCCCCCTGATGAGTGGTCCCTCTGCTCTGTGCCTGTTCTACGCAGCCCCAAGGGAGGGGGAAAGTTTCCCTGGAGTGAGCCCAAAGGAAAAGAAAGTTCCATTCCTTTCTCTTTTATGATTTATGTCTCATTTTCAACTAGTGAACAGTATGATTGGAAAACTCAAAACACATCATTTTTTTTAAAGGTAGAAGAACCATCCCTGGGCCAGGCAGGGGGATCGTTGCCATGTGACACAGCAGGGACAGAGTGGATTTTCCCTTCTGTCCAACGCTGACCAAGAAGATTTAAACATCCATGGGGTTCTTTATAAAAGAATTAAAGACAGCTGCTAAAAATGATTTCCTTTGGCACCCAGTTGGTCCCAGATATTAGAAAAAAATTACAAAAGGTAAAAAAAATTGAAATATAAACAGGTTCCAATTGCTGGAGGTAGCTCAAAAGGTATTTAACCACAAAGAACTGAATGGGACAAGACCTTTTGTACAAAGTAAAAGCCACCGCCATCATCTCTGATAATGAGACACAATTAGACTTACAGATACCCCGCAAAATATTGGTGTCTTACCCTCTCTCAGAAGAATATTTCTTAACTGAAAGTTCTGCCTCCAATCAAAGTCCAAAATATAGTTGGACTATCTCTCAGATTGATGACAAAGGTTTCTGGGGATATGGGCAGAAACCAACTCACCAGGACGAGCCCAACACCAAGTTCCTAGAATTGTTCAACTAAGCAGTTTGGCTACCCCAGATTAAAAAACAACCAATGACCCTGGAAACAAAAAGGGAAATTGCAGTCCAGATTGCTTTGCTTGGAGAGACAGGCGTCTTTGTGTGCTGCCAGTCACCCTGGAGTATGCTCCTCCTGCCTGAAGAAAACTGTGACATCTTATTCTCATGAGTCTGAATCTTCCAAAGAAACAGGTCTACACTCTCTCAGACCTGAAAGATGCACTCTTCAGCCTCCCAGTGGCAGAGGTGAGTCAACCATGTTTGCTTCTAAACAGACAGACCAAGAGGGTGTTACAGCAGGCAACATTCTTGAGCCAGGTTACTCCAAGACACTAAATGCAGACCTCCTGCCCTTCTGTCGAAGGTTTCCTGGGGAAATAGATTATAAAGGAATCACTGAGGGACTGCTGCAAGAGTTACAGACCTGGGGCTACAGAATTTCAGCTAAGAAAGCTCAACTTTGTACATGAGAGGCTGCCTATCTTAGCTACGGGCTGAGGTGAGGCAAAGGGAGCCTGTCTCAGAGTAGGATTGCTGTCACCCTTCAAATACCAACTCCAAAGACAGGTTTGAGAGTTCCTAAGTACTGTTAAGTATGGCTGCCTCTGGATAACAGAATTTGTGGAAATAGCAGGGTCTCTATACACCAGCAAAAAGGGGGACACTGAGCTCATAATCTGGACAGAGACTAAACCAAAACACATCTGAGGCTTTAAAAACAGCTCCCATTTTGGCTCCAGCCCTAGCACTACCAGATATCTCAAAACCTTTTTCATTGGTTTGTCCATGAAACAAAAGTTACTGCGAACGGGGTTTTAGCTTTAGGACCAATGGAAACTTCTTCAAATAATTGGACCCCATAGCCACAGGATGCCCCACCTGTCTAAGAGTCATAGTGGCTACTGCTAGTCTAAAGAAAAACAAGCAAACAAGTCCACTCTGGGTCAAGATCTTATACTCACAGCATCCCATGGCACAGCTGAGGCCCTCCTCTGAGGAACACCAGAACATGGCTGTCTACTGCCTGTGTGACCTAATGCCAGACCCTACTCCTGGCCCACCCTTCGGTCTAGTTTAAGAAACTCACCACCATCCTCCCTGCTATCTTCTTGCCTGGTGACAACTCCCAGGTGCTCATCCATGACTGTCACAAGATGAAAGATGAATCCAGGTATGTGGGAACTGCAGTTGTTACTTTAACTTAAACATTTTGGACCCCAGCCAGGTACCAAAGCCCAGAAAACAGAACCAATATATTTGACCCAGGATCTCAGACAGGAAAAAGGAAAGGACAGTTGCTACATTTTAACTACTGTGCATGTCCATGGTATGATCTGTGGAGAACAAAGGCTTCTCACCACTGGGGGAAAGATATGAAAAGCAAACAGAAAATCTTGGCCCTTGTAGAGGCTCTTCATCTTCCCTTACAAATTGCTATCCCGGGCCACTGGCCTTGCTATCTGACAAATCACCGTAAGACCAGTGGGACCTATTGGTACTATGATAGCTACCTGAGACTCCATGGTAAAGAAGAAATGGACAGCTCAAACCCACAAGCTGATGACGAACAACAGAAGGACAGACCATTCTCCCAGAAACATCTGCCAGGACTCTGGTAACTGACCTTCACCAAGCTCTGAGATCCACAAAACAGAGTCACCCAGACCAAAGTTTGCTATACCTAGACTGCATGCCTAGCTCAGGATATCTTATTAGCTCAGGATACCTCAGCCAGATACCAGATTTGTGCTTAAGTAAATCTAAAACAGGCAGCTCTTACCCAGGAAGGGGTCCAATGAGTAACCAACAACATCCTATCAAACTCTGGGAAAACTGACTTCACCAACATCTGGCCCGCCAGGAGAGGAAGAGAGTACTTGCTAGTTTTTTATAGAAACTATCCATCTTTTCTGCGTAGGTAGAACCAGTCCGTACCTGGACTAAAACTGCTCAAATGATAGCTTAAAAGCTCCTCCAGCAACTGGTTCCCTAATTGGGTCTCCCTCTAGCCAATGGGATTTAACAATGACCTGGCTTTAATAAACCAAATCTCCCAATTAATAGTTAAAGCTTCAGAAATAAGTTGAAAACTTCATTGTACATATAGACCTTAGATTTCTGGGCAGGTAGAAAAAAATAAACATCTTGGCCCTGGCGTTCCCCCATGTACTGGGGAATGCCAGGGCCAAGATGTAGGAGTAGGTGGGTAGGGGAGCAGGGTGGGGGGTGGGGGAGGGTATAGGGGACTTTTGGGATAAAATTTGAAATGTAAATGAAGAAAAGATCTAATAAAAATGGGAAAAAAAGAATTCAGGGCGGGGGGGCAAGGAGGGGTTGTATAGGGAACTTTCGGGATAGCATTTAAAATGTAAATGAAGAAAATATCTAATAAACATTGAAAAAATAATAAAATAATAAAATAAACAAGATTTTAAAAAAATTATACCAAAACTCTCAAGAGTCCAACAACTCTAATGACCTTTCTTTGCTTTGCTTTGGGCCTACTGCACACTATATAAGAAGGGATTTACCCCCTATGAGATTATGTTTGGAAGACCTCCCCTGCTGCTTCCCAGGTTCAGAGACCAGCGCTTGGCAGAACTCTCTAATTACTTCTTTCTCAAGTTACTACAGACATTCCAGTCCTCCATAAAGGCTATTCACTGGGCTCTCCAAGCTTGCTTCTAATTCCACCACCAGTTTCCCCTTGCTTGAGTCTGCAGATACTCTCTGAGTCAAGCAAGTAGCCAAAGGGACACTGAAACAAACTTGGACAGAATGCTACAAAGTGCTTCTCTTCATTCCTTAGGCTGTGAAGATGACTGGCATTACACCATGGATCCACCACTCCCAAGTCAAGAAAGTCATGGATGATGGTGCCAGACTAGGGACCTATTAAAATGAAATTTTAGTCTTGCTCTTCTACTCTCTGCCCCTCTACATCCTCTTAAGTCTTGTGTTTTATTCTATGGGTATGAATATAGGGTTGTAGTCCCTCCCCCACAGCCCTCAGGCCTGGAACTAGGAATTGAGAAAGCAGATACAGGGAAGGTATTAACTAGTGTGACTATAAACCACCAACCCATAATCATCTTGATCTCTGCTCACTGATGCCCTCTTTAAGTGTTTGGCTGTATTGGAAAAAGCAAAGATATGGGAGTTTATCTTTTGAGATAGAAATGCAGCGTTTACAATTCTATGCGTGCACTGAGGCTGGGCCCCTTAGTTACCAGAATCAAGAGAGTTTCCATTGCAAAAATTGGGGTTATGAGACTAAGGCTTCCTGAAATTTCCTTTTAAAATGTTCTGGCCTTTGGAAAACCTATGCTACAGGAAGGGACAGAATCTATCAAGGGATAGAGTTAATTATTCCCAGGCAGAAAGCAGTCAGGATTGCTGGTTATCCTTAGGCACCCAGAACTCAAACTACATAGGACAAGAGCAAACCAGACCGTCCTCCTATTGACTGACAAAACTCACTGTGACTGGGGCAGCCCGAATTAACATTAGAGAATTTACAAGAGACTAAAAATTTGTCTAATATCCAAAACCTTCCATCTACACACTTCCTTATTCTGATGCCTGCCCTTCTGCCTTGTGGGTTAACTCATCTGGAAAACAGCAATACTACTGAGACTACTTGGTGAGCGTGTACTAATGGTTTGACTAAAAGTGCCTCTTCGGATGCTTTCCAAACTAGGTAGACAGACTGATCGGGACTTACAGGTATTAACCGCTTCTGATTCTGAATTAAAACAGNACACACTTCCTTATTCTGATGCCTGCCCTTCTGCCTTGTGGGTTAACTCATCTGGAAAACAGCAATACTACTGAGACTACTTGGTGAGCGTGTACTAATGGTTTGACTAAAAGTGCCTCTTCGGATGCTTTCCAAACTAGGTAGACAGACTGATCGGGACTTACAGGTATTAACCGCTTCTGATTCTGAATTAAAACAGCAGCTACATTCCCCTGCAGAGATGGCCTCCCAAGGTGAGGGGGCTTTGACTTAGTTCTCCTGAGATGAAGGACACTATGGATGGCTTTGAAAGAAACTTGTTACCTCTATGCTAATTATTCAAGTCATTGGAAAAAAAAAACCAAAACGGTGTCATGATTGGGAAGACAAAAAAATAAAAAACAAAAACCTCAGTACTCCAGAGGCAAAGACAGATCTTCGTGAGTTTTAGGCCAGACTAATGTACAGAGTGGGGTTTATGACAGCCAGAACTACACAGAGAAACTGTCTCAAAAAAAAAAAAAAAAAAGAAGGCTGGGCAGTGGTGGCACACGCCTTTAATCCCAGCACTTGTGAGGTAGAAGCAGGTGGATTTCTGAGTTCCAGCCCAGCCTGGCCTACAGAGTGAGTTCCAGGACAGCCAGGGCTACACAGAGAAACCCTGTCTCGAAAAAAAAAAAAAAAGAAAAAGAAAAGAAGAAAGAGGAAAGAAAAGAAAGAAAAAGGAAGAAAGATAGAAAGTAAAAAGGGGGGCTGGTATTTCAATAAATTAATTAAATTAATAAGTACATGAATAGGTGTTGAACTGCTAATGCTGGTTGGTTCATAACCCATGAGTCTATCTGTACTTCCATTGCCTGATGTTATGTGCTTATTGAAGATTATATTTAATTTGGACATGCCCCACAGAAATCTTGGACATTCTCAAAATTTCTGAAACATGCTCTAGTCAAAGGTAAATCTTTTTTATTAGAAATAAGTTATAGAATAGGTAATTATATAGTAATATAAGTATAATAAACAGCAATTGATTTATTATTTAATGTATATATTTTAAATAAAATTCTTTATTTTATCATAAAAAAAAGAAGGGGGGCTGGTGAGATGGCTCAGCGGGTAAGAGCACCCGACTGCTCTTCCGAAGGTGATAAGTTCAGATCCCTGCAACCACATGGTGGCTCACAACCATCCGTAACGAAATCTGGCTCCCTCTTCTGGAGTGTCTGAAGACAGCTACAGTGTACTTACATATAATAAATAAAATAAATTAAAAAAAAAAAAAAAGAAAGAGTAAGAAGGAAGGAAGGAATGAAAGAAGGAAGGAACACAAAAAGAGACAAGACAAAGACAAAAAAATCACACAATATCAGTATTTGTTCTTTTGGTTATCCTAGCTAGCTACTCTGCTCTCAATACTGGCTGGGCCTTTAAGTCTCATTCTGATTAGGTTAACATTGGGGTCCTGTATCTTAAATTAAAACAGATTAAGTCCACAAATTGACTCATTCACCAGTGGGGAAAGCAACAGGGTCCCAGACCTTAGTAGGCCCCAAGACCTTAGCACTCCTGACTCCATGACAGAAGTACCACTCAGGCTATAAAACTCAACATTTAAGCAGTCACACAAGCCAAAATGAAAACAAAGACCTCATCCATCAAAGTCCATCTTTCTGGGAAAGTCTCTAAAGGTACTAACCTAGCTTATGGAGTTCTGCTTCTGGCTAACTGTTCCTTAACAGAAGTATGTTAAAAGCTCACCCTGAGAAAGGCTCAGTGGTACACGAGCATCCCAAACACCCAGTGTCCCAGTGTAGTCACCTGCCGACTAATAAAGATTTTCTGTTGGCTTACACCGGTGTCTGGGCAGTCTTCTCTGGTAGATACCACACAATGCCTCAGTGTCTCCCTAGCACTGGCCTCCAGGGTGGACTTGCAGATGCAACCATCACTTCCCTCCTCCACAGTTGTGTTCTTACCATGGATAGAGACCGAAGAACATGGCAGTCTGCACACTGAGCCCTCCCACCCTGCATGATGATCCTATTACACTGCCGGTCCTACCGTCCTGCACCAGAAACTGCACAGGTGCTTGTCCCACTCCTAAATTCCCTTCCGTTCCATTTTTCTTCTGTCCTTGTTCTAATCTTCCACAGGTTTAGCCTGTGTGTCCCATTGGGTGATAATGCTTGTGATGCACACAGGGCTGTGTGTAGGAAAAACGTCATCCACTATGTGTAGACCATTAGTGATTAGTAACAAGCTCCTACCAGGGACTAGCATTTTTGTAGGGCTGGAGATCACCTCTATTTCTGTCAGGAAGAAATTGTCAATCTAGTGATCGCAACTGTGAATGAAAAGAAATAAACAATTAATTAGAATAAATCAGGGGATGTACATTCAGATAAATCATGCAGAAGAGGGGGTGGTGACTCTGGGGGCAGTCTCTTAGTCTGAAGGCATCTAGTGATGTTTCAATACCCTCAAAGTGAGGAGGAAGGAGATCTGGTATATTGGCAGGAGGGCCGGGGAAGGGGGTCCCGGGAAGAGAGTGCATTGGCTCAGGGGTAGAAACAGACTGCCCAGCGGGTCATTTGGGGACCTGTGTCTGATGTCATGTCATCCAGAGAAAGAGATGGTGATTTAGAGGAGAGAATGGCAGGATGCCGAACAAGAGGCCTTGAGGGTAAAGCAAGAATGCAGAATCTTTGAGGAAAACAAAGCTGTGTGGATTTTCACATTAACAGGATTCCACTGCTGCCCTGACTAAACAAGACCGGGTAGATCCTAGAGCTGTGAAGAGAATGATGTGTTTGCAAGCTTTCCATCCCTATGGAAAAATACCAGAGACAAACAATTCAGAAGGAGGAGAGGTCTAGTCAGAATCAAGGTTCGAGTTCACACTGCTATTTGGCTCTGCTGCTATTGGCCTGTGATGACAGTGGGCATCATGGAGCAAATGCATGCTGAGGGAGGCCTGTTCACCTCATGGCAGCTTTGAGGGGAGAATGAGGCCAGGGGAATATGTCAAGGTGCCAATAACCATTTCAGATGCACAGCTCCAATGTCCTAACTGTCTTCTACAAGGCTCTGCCTCCTACATGGTCCATCATACCCGTGTAACCCCATCAGCTGAGGACCAATGCTTTAACTGTGAGTCTGTGTGAGGGACATTCCATGTGCGGATTGTACTTAAGGGGAAAGGGCTGCTACATCCTAAAGGAGGTGGTGGTTGCTTGAACCATGCAGCTCCTATGAGGACATGTGTTTGAGGCATGTAGGCAGTCAGGCTAAAGGGGGCTCAGGGGGTGGGGAGGGAAGCAGAGGACTCGCTTTGCTGAGCAGTTTTGCATTTTGATCCAACCCCAGTTGTGTATTTTAGCTTTTGCTTCCTGTTGGGGTGGACTGGGTCGTATTCAAGTACATATAGTTTCACAGATTCAAGGTCCAAGGCCTGCCCCCTGTTCTCCCGTATTTTGTTTTATTTTTAATTGATTCTTTGTGAATTTCACATCATGTATCCCATGTCCACTCATCTCCCTGTCGCTCCATATGTGCCCTCCACCCTTGCAACCTTCCCTCCAAAAGAAAACAACAACAACAACAATGAGAACATCTCACTATGGAAGCTGTGGTGTGTTGTACAGCTTTGCTTGCAAGTGTTTATTGCAGTGAGTCAATGCTCTGGTTCGAGACCTCTGGCTTCTGCTACACTGTCAATCCTGTCCTCACTGAGACTCCTCTCATATATCCTGTGGTTGCCTGGTCTCACGGATATCCTGCTGCTTTGGCTACTGTAGGACAAGCCCCTTCATGTACACCAGCAGTTCATAGATGGGGGAGATGTTGGAGTAGGCCGACTCAGAGCCCAGAACCTTGATCTGGGTGGTAGCTGAATTGCTTAGCCTACTCGCCTACTCACCTACTCGCCTACTCGCCTACTCGCCTACTCGCCTACTCGCCTACTCGCCTACTCGCCTACTCGCTTTTTTGTTTGTTTGTTTTGGTTTTTTGAGACAGTGTTTCTCTGTATAGCCCTGGCTGTCCTGGAACTCACTCTGTAGACCAGGCTGATTTCGAACTCAGAAATCTGCCTGCCTCTGCCTCCCGAGTGCTTGGAGTAAGGGCGTGCACCACCACTACCTGGCAGCCTACTGACTCTCTTACACCTGCACCACCAGGAAGTCTACTTTGCCCAGGCAAGGGGGCCAGACAAGGGGTGGGGCCATCTCTCTTGCCTACAGTAGTGGTATTTGTAGGAATAATAATAATAATAATAATAATAATAATAATAGTCTATTTTCAAAATAAAAATGCTTTAAGCCAAGTTAAGTCTATCTACAGATGAACAAAAAGCCTGGGCCCCTACTAGATTTTGGTAGTCTACTCACCCCAACCCAAGCTAAGAGTAGAACAGAGAGTTGCTAACAGCCAAGCCTGCTTATTACCTGCAGATGTGACAAGGTCATGTATCCAATATGCTTTCAAATGAACAGGATGGTCATGAACTGCCTGGCTTCACCTTGTTGCGTCTCTTGTTCTTGCCATTATGAAGTAGGAGTCCATGTTTCTCACAGTATTGACTGGCTGAAGACCCCCATTTGACACTTTCATCCATTCTGAGCTGGTCAGCACCATAGCCCAAAACCACTCACAAGGGATGCTCTCATGGAGTCATGGGAACGGATGTGAGACTTAGTTGGAGAAAGCTCAGCAAAGTTGAAAGAAAGGCTGTGGATTGGGGGAGCCCCTTGGAGAAGTGTTGCCAGATAAAGAACAAAATGTGATTTGGGGGAAATGAGCAGAATTGGAGATTGATATGATAAGCAGAGTAAGTTAGACTAGAAATTCACAAATGCCATGCTGTCTGCCGTACATGGAATGTAGGTTTCTTTATGCGCGCGCACACACACACATACACATACAACATGAAAGAAGGTAGGACACAGAAAAAGAAGGGGCAGGAACGATGGATGAAGATAATGGGAATGTTCATGGGCAAAATGTGTGGTGTACTGGACTAAAAGATTGTTAAACAGTTCCTTCACAGACTGAACACACACTAATAAATACAATTTAAAAAACAACAGCAACAACAAAGGCTAGCTGCCACAGTGAAGATCCTCGATCTTCTTTCTTCTCTGTGGTCTGCTAGGGCTGTTGGATGGACATCTCCCCCATGAACCTCTAACGGACCCTGATAGTGTCACACACAACAGGTGTCTAAATCACAGATGTTTCCTCTTTCTGTTCAGCAGGCCAGAATCTGAAATTGGATGCTCTGTGGTGAAATGCCCCTCCAGAGAGCCAGGGACTGTTCATCTCTCACCTCTCCAGGTGGTGGAAGCTATTGACATGCTAACCTCCTGCCCTGTGAGTCTTTGTCTCTGCCTCTGCAGTCACATCTCCCTCTGCTTCTCTCATAGAGGGACACTTGAAATTGGATGTGAGGACCGGTTATGTAATGCAGGATTGTCCCTGCTCTGCAATATCCTTTATGTAGTCACTTGGTGAAACTGACTGTGGTGTTTCATGCCTGTTGTCCTAGCACTTGGGAGGTGGAGGTAGGATGGTCAGGACTTCAAGCTCATCCTTAGCTACAAAACTAGTTCAAGGTCAGTCTGAACTGCATGCAACTGTGTCCTAAAGAAATCCGTAGCTGGGCAGTGGTGACACACGCTTTTAATCCCAGCAATTGGGAGGCAGAGGCAGGTGGATTTCTGAGTTCGAGGACAGCCTGGTCCACAAAGTGAGTTCCAGGACAGCTAGGGCTATACAGAAAAACCCTGTCTCGAAAAAAAACCAAAAAGAAAAAAAGAAAAAGAAATCTGTAAATAAGTATAAATCGCTTGTTTTATTTCCTCTTGAAAGCAGCAGCTTCACAATAAAGGAAGAGTAATTGCAATTAAAAATAGTCCAGGGATATGGACAGACATCTCTCCAAAGCCAGACACATGCATAGTCAGTACATATGTGACAAAATGCTCAACATAGACAGGCATTTGAAGTGCAATTCAGAGCCTCAAAATAGAGGCTGGGAATGCATCCCAGTTGGAAGAGAGCTTGTCCAGCATCATATAAAACCAGCATGGTAGCTGTGATGGTTTGGATGAGAATAGCCCCCATGGACTCATTGATTTGAATGTTTGGTCACCAGGGAATGGCACTATTTGAAAGAATAAGGAGGTGTGGCCTTATTGGAGGAAGAATGTTACTGGAAGTGAGCTTTGAGATTCTCAGAAGTCCAAGCCAGGTCCAGTAGCCCTCTCTTCTTGCTGCCTGTGGATCAGGATATAGAATTCTCAGCAATTTCTCCAGCACCATCCCTGCTTGCATGCTAGCATGCTTTCTTCCATGACAATAAC
Source organism: Mus minutoides (assembly GCA_902729485.2). NCBI lineage: Eukaryota > Metazoa > Chordata > Mammalia > Rodentia > Muridae > Mus > Mus minutoides. The sequence continues at coordinate 151,873 of LR751029.1, forward strand.
AAACTAAACCTCTGATACTGCAAGCAGGTCTCAATTAAATGTTTTTCTTCGTTAAGAGCTGCTGTGATCACAGTGTCTCTTCACGCCGATGGAAATCCTAACTAAAACAGTGGGCCTTGCTTACAATTCCAGCATGTGGAAGATAGCAGCAGGGAGATCAGAAGTGTAACATCATTCATGGCTACATAGTGAGTGCAGGGCAGACTGAGAACTATAAACACAAGCATAAATACATAAATAAAATCAGCATCGTTAGGTTGTTCCCAGGAAAGCAGATGGAATGGACATCATCGTGTTAGGTGATGTAAGCCAGACTGAGAAGTACAGGTAGGAAATATTTTCTGTTGTGCTTTATTTAGTTTGGGATCCCTAAGAAAAGACCACAGACTCAATCCAATTAAAGCTAAAAAATTGATTAGCTGCTGCCAGCAGGATAACAGGACAACAGCCTCTGAGGCAAATTTGAGATGGGCTGAGAAAGAGCTCGAGGGAAGAATTGTTACATGTGAAATCCACAAGAAGTCTTTCAATACCTACACAAGCAATCAAAGACTAGTCTGTTCTGCCATGTGAAGTGGCTAAGGCAACTCAAAAAAAAATCCTTTGGGTACCTGCATAAGCAGGTTATTGAAGCAAAAAAAAAAAGCTATTAGTCGTATCATCACCAGTAGATGGTCATAGCTGTACATTTCAGAGTGGGGTTCACTGAGTTGGGAATGCTGGGAACTTATCATCCAGGAACTGGAGTCTGAGACAAAGGTTACTGGGTGCTGGGCGTTAAATGGGGTTTCTTTAGCCATCATAACACAAGAACATGAAAATACAAGAGAGACAAGTAGGGATATTGGGGGAACGCGCTGGTGACATGGGACTGAGGTGTAAGAGAGAACAGGAGAGGGATAAATGTGTTCAAATCACACTCAGCACATGCATGAAAATGTCAACATGACCCCTCAAAATGAGCATATGCCAACAATAACCTACAACCACGATCAAATACCACTTCATGCGCACTTCAAGAATAACTATTGAAAATGGGAAGTGGCAGGTGCTGAAGGGGACAGAGGAACTGGAACTCCAGGGCACTTCTGCTGAGAATGTTACAGGATGCAGCTGCTGCAGACAGTTCTGTGGTAGGACCCCAAACAGACACAGACACAATGTGCTGATCCAGCTGCTCCACCTCTGACTGCATCTTCTCAGGGCTGAGACCAGGGTCTTAAGGGAACTTTCATGGGCACATCAATGTTAGTCACCACAGCTCACTGCAAGGAGCAACATGGGTATCAACCTCAGAGCAGCAAGGCACACATAAAGGAACATTATTCATCTTGTATGTGACAAGCAAAGACCTGGACTGCATCGTAAGGTGAAGCCAGCAGTCTAATGGGACAAAAACAGTATGAGTTCATTCCCAGGAGGTGACTGGCAGTCACAGATGAGCAAAATAGAAAGTCTTTAACCCAAATGGAGTCCCAACCCTGAGAGAGGACATAGACATAAGCCCCATAAGCCCCATCCATCCCTAACCCAGAAGCTATTTCTAGTTGATAACCACTTGAAAAGGGTGTGCCAATGTTTGTGTCTCTGCATCTCTATGTGTTTTCTTCAGCTTGTGTGTGTGTGTGTGTGTGTGTGTGTGTGTCTTGTGTACTCCTATTCTGGTTTATTTCTTTTTATCATATCATATCTTTTAGATTCCTGTTTGCTTTCTTTTTTGTTTGTTTGGTTTTTGTTTTTTTTGTTTTTCTTTTTTCTTTTTTTTCCAACTTTTATTAGATATTTTCTTCATTTACATTTCAAGTGTTATCCAGAAAGTTCCCTATACCCTCCCCCCTCCCGGCCCTGCTCCCCTACCCACCCACTCCCACATCTTGGCCCTGGCGTTCCCCTGTACTGGGGCATATAAAGTCTGCATGACCAAGGAGCCTCTCTTCCCAATGATGGCCAACTAGGCCATCCTCTTCTATATATGCAGCTAGAGACATGAGCTCAGGGGGTACTAGTTAGTTCATGGTTATTCTTCCACCTATAGGGTTGAAGACCCCTTCAGCTCCTTGGGTCCTTTCTCTAGCTCCTTCCTTGGGAACCCTGTGTTCCATCTAATAGCTGATTGTGAGCTTCCATCTCCATGTTTGCCAAGCATTGGTATAGTCTCCCACGAGACAGCTATATCCGGGCCCTTTTAGCACTATCTTGCTGGCATATGGTAATAAGGACACATGTTCCACTATGTTCATAGCAGCCTTATTCATAATAGCCAGAAACTGGAAAGAACCCAGATGTCCCTCAACAGAGGAATGGATACAAAAAATTTGGTATATTTACACAATGGAGTACTACTCAGCTATTAAAAACAATAAATATATGAAATTCCTAGGCAAATGGATGGATCTGGAGGCCATC